>CALNHX010002668.1:0-171755 GCA_940337035.1 Agriotes lineatus
TATTTAGAATAACATATAGGTATTGTCATTGAATACAATTTTTGTTTAACGTTTTTTTGTGAAAAATATAGCTTTTGAGAAAATCGCACAATTAAATTCTCAAGGGTAATACCACAAGCAGTGGATATATTTTTGACAAATATTTTGTCGTTTCCATGTAAATTATTGCGTTAAAATTTCACGATACAAAATCACATTAAAAATGTCACGAGCCGAAGGCGAGTGACATTTAAATGTGATTTTGTTGAGTGAAATTTGCAATAATTTCTATGAAAATGGCAAAATATTTTAAAATAATATATCCACTTCGAGTGGTATTTGGAACGACTATTTAACAATATTAATACATAACGATTAACTTTATTGAAAAATAATCCAACAATTAATATAATTAGTCATTCTCAATTAAATTCAGCGGAATACTTCCAAAACACAGCATTTTAAAATTTTTGAAACAAGCCACACAGTTTGTTGGGGTTTAGTGTTACGTAACCTAGCGATATCACTAAGGACAGAACATCGTTGCTAAGCGATACTCGCAACAAGGCTATTTATTTTTTGAGTACGTACATTGTTTTGTGAATATTTTGCATGGTGCCCAATATTCAGTGATATACTGCTGTTATTGGTTGAAAAAAGCAAATGTCTGCAATGTGATTGGCTTATATGTTATAGTGTTGAATAGTCACATAAATATCCTCAAATTTTTATAATTGTTGGATAAAAATATGTTTTATCTACAACCTTTGTTTAAATTTTTTGTGAAAAGTACTTATAATTTTTAAAGAGTAAAACTAAAATTTTAGAAAAATTTGCTCAAAATTTTTATAATTGCTGGATTAAAACAAAATTCCTTAAAACAAGAGCCTATATTATACTAATATCTGTCACTTTTCGTTCAAAAAGTTTTTTTTTTTAAAAAGCGCAAAATTATATTTTTACAAAATGTTCTAAAATTGTTTATAGTTGTGGTATGAAAACACAATTTTGTGAAACAACATCGCATATTATATAATTATCTACAGCGTTTGTTTAAAAGGTGTTTTGGGAAAAAGGATAGATTTTTATAATAAACGGCCAAAAATTAATGAGAATGAAATGTTTATGTACGAGTATTATAAGATACTGTTTATGACATAATTTCTCGGCAATAAAGTAGTTATATATAGTACTAGTAAAATAAAGTTTACCTATATTATCTTGCTAGCACTATAAAAGTACGTACTCTATCTTACTAGTACTATCTAACACCTCCTAGTTATAAGACTATTACTAAATCGATTTTAGATCTCTAAAGTAGCCATAACCCACTACTGAGTTAAATCATAACCCACTAGTGAAATAAAAGCCAGGTCATTCACTGCTCACCTCGAATTTGACATAGACTGACAATACACTTCAATACTGCCAAACGTATAACAAGAATCACTTTCCAAATTGTCACTATGACTTTTCATGGCTGTCAGTATAAAATGTATGTTTTTTAAGGTATTTATTGGTTAATGTAATTATAAGAATTGAATATAATTTTGCATTGTACAGGACGATCAAGTTATTATTATCCACAGTTGAATCATTTAAGTCGCGACTCGAATTATAAATGTATTTGACCTCTCGGTACTTTTCAATTTGTCACTATGACTTCACGGTTGTCAAAAAAAATTTGTTTTTTAGATATTTATTGCGCTGGATAAAATTTTGTATATTTGTAATAATTCACCCGAGAAATGACACCTCTTGGCCTGGCGGCCTCGAGGGCTCCTCTTTTCTCTCGTGGATTATTTGTAATATAACACGCCATAAATAACTATTACATCAGTTGTCAATGTCAAAATATATGCCTTTCAATATCTGTAAAGGTACTCTAATGTCAAGTCTTTTATGTCACAGAATAGACATCAAATCTATAAACCCGACTTTTTTAGAGTTTAGAAGTGAACATAAAGCTTTGTATACAACTCGTACATAATATGACTTTATGACTCGTCCTCTTTACTGACCTCGCTTGGTTATAAAAGAAATTCGTCAAATAATGCCCTACATCATGTACTTCTTATATCAATAGCTATTGAAAAGGTGTTATAAATTACGTAATTGTCTATAAGTTTTCTCAAAAAAGGTTTTTGGAAATAGTTTTGAAAAAATTTGAAAATTAAATTTTTACAAGCAGTAATAAAAGATCGTGTGGTGGCCCACCCCGTGTTTCATTTTATTGATTTGCAGAAAATAATGGTTTTAATAAAATTTGCAATTTTAAAACTGGCTTTTTATAAGCAAATACAGCATTATTACTACATACTATAATTTTGGGTTACCTGAACCCTTAACCTAGTAGGTATTGTTAAATCGACGATGTTGACTTCTAGCTAAGAAACATATTGAAACATACGAGAGCGCTTATTTTATCTTACTTGCTGTATATTTATTTGAGATTTTTACTACCCTCGTCTAACAGACGAAGGGTTCCTAGATGACGAAAAAACGGTTTTCTCAATTCCGTCTGTCAGTCTGTTGGCTGTATAATTCAAAAACTAGGAATGATGTCTACCTGGAATGAAATTGAGAAAATTTCGAAGAAATAAATACAGGGTGAGCACCTTAAAATATAAAATCTTGTTTAGTTTTTACTTCCTTTTACGAAGTATTGGATTCACCCCAAAAATTCGAAATTGAGTTTTCAACAGATCTTCACGTTTTAGAGTCCCCTGATCCCAAAAAACATATTTTCTTTCATTGGTCTGTCCGTCTATCTGTGTGTCTGTCTGTCTGTCTGTGTGTCTGTGAACAGAATATCTCAAAAACGAAAAGAGGTATGGCATTGAAACTTCATATATACGTTTTATGTACTATGTAGATGAGACAGCAAGCTTTTGAAGAAAATCGCATAACCGGAAGTAGGTGTTTACTCTTGCGGTTTTTCAATTTTTTTCGATTTTTTCAAAAACGGCCCCAACGATTTTTTTCAAACTTTATATTTTTATTACATTTTTAATGTGTATTGATGTGAAATAAGTAATTTTCCAGTTGAATACTTTTAAAATGGGTTTCTTTTGTTTTTTTTTAAATTTTTTTATTACCTCCTATTTTAAATACAACACCCGGTATATTATTACATTTTTTAATTCAGCTTGAAATTCTAGAAAAAAATTGTCTCTTCAATTAACTCTCTATTTGGTACCGTTTTTGTAGAATTTGCAATTTTTCGAAAATTTTTGACAAATGCTTAGAAATTAAAAATCAAATTTTTGGCTAATTATAACATCACTGTAAAGGAAGTTGAGTGACTATCACACCAAATTTTTTTACTGAGAAATACATCAAAGTAGTAATTTGCACATACCTCAGGCTTTACCGTTGACGAAAGTGATACTCAAGAGCTGCAGGATAAATGTTGCAAAACAGACAAAGGGGCCAACGAAAAATGCATTATATTTAAGACAGCCTCCACGCAAGGACGCTAGGAGTACTCCATGGCGCATGTACGGAACGGGAAATGTGCTTGCAATATCTTTCCAAACATTAGAATAGCGTTCGCAGCCGCTGCCGTTCGAATCGACCGCCGGTAGTTTTCCTTTTAATTTGAAAATTGATGTTATTTGGATTATAAAGTGTCTTCTTTTATTATTTCAGTATTATGAGAAACGTGAATGCATTTTTACCCTTAGTTTTCTTTGATTTTAAAAATTATTTAGTGTGACAACGTCCACTTGCGAGAGTTCTGAGTAAAGCCCTTTACAGATATTTTCAAAACAATAACTTATTCTAAACGAGCACTGTTTAAACACTAAATAAACGTGATGAAATGCACACATTATGCCAGGTATTTTCATAAAAAATGAGTCTCCAATTTATGATTTTCAGCTGTTTGGGTTTGTTTGGCGGTGGGATTATTTACACAAATGATACATTTTTTCTTAAAAGTGAGTTAGCAGTTTATCAGTCACGTAATGTACGAGGTAAGTAGATTTTTACTGTGCCAAGTAAAATCAATCACATGGAAGATGTTGCTCAAACCTAGATCTTACTAGTTTATTTCAAAATTTCAGTTTATAAGTCTTTGTTAATCAAATGTTAAATTGTTAATGTAAACGACTAAATTGGTTAGTGTTACACATCACCAATACTGCATATATTTATTATTACTTATTACTATTAAAACTACTGTAAGTATTTAATAAATTCGAAAAAACTAAATTTTCTGAAAAGAATGTGGATAATATTGTGTGTTCAAAAGAAATTACATAAGGGTTGGCCATGGAAACTAAAAGTAATGCAAACAGCAAGCTTTAAAATTCATTAACTGTCATTGTTGTTGTCATAAGTTTATATTCTAATCTGCTATGGAAATTCTAAAGTTTGCTGTCTCTACAGCTTCTGTTGACATTAGTTTTGCTTTCCATGGCCAACTCTAATGTAATTTCTTTTGGTATAAAGCTTTATTCATTATACCGATTGGCCCATAATTAAACATAACGGCAATCAGATAGCTAGAACAAAAACAAACAGAATGCATAAGTAAGAAAGAGACTAACATAAAAGTTCTTATTTGTATACCATAATCCCACTATTACTAAGTGAGCACAAAAAGGGCAGCCGTGCAGTTCGTTATCTGGAATTTAGGCGCCAACGATGAAACAATAAATGCAGTGTGCAATAATTCGATAAAAGAACCGCAAAGTGATTAGCCCGTATTGTCACAGGTGAGATGTAACATGAACACTCCGCCAAGACAACAAACAAAACCAGGTAAATAAAAATCAACTTTTATTTTCCAAATTGTAAATAAAGTAATGAGTAGTTTTGAAACAAAATAGTGTAGACAATTCCATTTCATAAGTAATCAGCCGTATATCCTGTGTAAGATTTTAATATTGGCAACATATTAACGAATTCACTTCAAACATCAATATTATAACTAGATCACAAAACAAATTATTATTAAATAAAATCCCTCGCGTTAGTTTTGTACTTTTCTTTGAGATTGATTTATAGTTGACCACATTTACGGAGGTTTTCGTTGCTTAGTAAAAATATCCCATAAAAAATTTGCATTTTGGATATAATAAGTAATTATTTTCTTCGTACGTGTAGCAATCATATAAACCGATTAAAACCGCAATAACTTGATAAAATCGTTCACAGTGTGCAATAATTCGATAAAAAAAACTGCGGAGGGGTTAGCTTGCTCCAGTAAAATCACTGGCGAAATTTGAAACACGACCACACTGCCGTCATTGTATTTAACAAATTTTGAATCAAAATTATGAATAGTTTTGGAATAAAGGTCACTAAAAATATTGAAGATACTGTAGAAAAATAAATTTCGTAAGTAATCAACCGTATACTTTCGTGAAAGCTCTTAATAGCGGCAAAATATTTACTAATCCTACCAAAACATCCCTAACTAACTGGAGTAGAGTATTAATTATTATTAAAGTATATCTTGCAACTGCATATCGAGTTCTGATTTGAAATAATTGATATTTTACCGGTTTTTTTTGGATGTTTTCCTTGCTTAGTAAAAATAATATTTTTTTAATAAAAACTTGAGATAGAATAAGTCATTTAATTAAATTAACTGCATCACAAGTCTAGTTTATGCAATATCTTTGAGGAGCGCAGCGACGTCCCAGCTTATAAGGATATTAATTGTTATTAATAATAACATAAGGTGTAGCATATCACTTGCATGATTTTAGAGCAAGAGCAAGAATTTTTCCCCACGATTACTGAACATTTTAAAACCTAGCAATATATTAATTTGACTAATATAAGCCCACTATTACTAAATACGCAATACGCAAAAGGGCCAGCCAGCAATTCGTTATCCGGTATTTAGGCGCGAACCCGGCCGGCACCACAGATTTTGGCAACGGTGTCGGGCTTACTAACGTACGCTTAAAATAGTTAAATATATAAATGGGCTCCATAGAGTACCATTTCTATATCTGGGATTCACAGGGACACGTTTATACCTAAAATCTGCATTTCTTAGAATCTTTACCCTCTGTGAATGCCTCGACTGGTGTTATGCAACGAAACAAAATATGTAACCCATTCTCTTCTAGCTTGTTTCCTTAGGCCGGGATCATCAGCGGCCCGAAGACATATCGGGCTCAATAGCATACCGTTTATAAGTATATATATATATATATATATATATATATATATATATATATATATATATATATATATATATATACAGTGTGTCCCCGGATTGAGTTCACTATAGGTATAATCGACAAAAAATTTTACAATTTTATTTTAATGTTTTGGGATCTCGCCCTGCTTGGTCTGAAAACAATTTTAAGCAGAGTTTTAATTTTTAGAAATTAAGTCGGCATGAAAAATGTGAAAAAACTATTTTCTATTTCAGTAAACTACCCTTAGTGTTCATGATACGGCAAAATTTTGTTAATAAAGTTGTTTAGAATGATAGTTTATGGCCGTATACAAAATTTCAGAAGATCTATCGACTTAGAAAAAACGGTTATATTTTAGATAATTGTATTTAATTTTCAGGTAAACTATCCTTTTTGTTCATGATACGGCAAAATTTTATTAAGAAAAGTTGTTTAGAATGAAAAATTATGGCCCTATACCAAATATCAAAAAGATCTGTCGACTTAGATTAAACCGTTATTTTTTAGATTAAAAATGACGGTTTCATCTACGTCGACAGATCTTTCTGAAATTTTGTATAGGGCCACAACTTCTCATTCTGAACAACTTTTCTTAATACAATTTTTCAGTATCATGAACAAAAAAAGTAATTTACCTGAAAATAAAATACAATTCTAAAAAGTAACGGTTTTCTAAGTAAACAGATCTTTCTGAAATTTTACATAGGACCGTAATTTATCATTTTAAACAACTTTTCTTAATAAATTTTTTTCGTATCATGAACAATAAAAGTAGTTTACCTGAAAATAAAATACAATTCTAAAAAATAACGGTTTTCTAAGTCAACAGATCTTTCTGAAATTTTGCATAGGCCCGTAATTTATCATTCTAAACAACTTTTCTTAATAAAATTTTGCCGTATCATGAACAAAAAGGGTAGTTTACCTGAAAATTAAATAGTTTTCGCTTCCCTGCCAAGGCCTGCTTGTTTTTCAAAAACTGAAAATATTTTTAAAATTCTTTTCTAGCCAAGCAGGACCGAATCCAGAACCTTAAAATAACATTCAAAATTGTTTAGTCCATCTCACCTCTTGTAACATCAATCCTGGGACACACTATTGTATTTTCTTTTCAGGTAAACTACCCTTTCTGTTTATAATACGGCAAAATTTTACTAAGAAGAGTTGTTCAGAATGGGAAATTATGGCCCCATACAAAATTTCAGGAAGTTCTACCTACATAAATCAAACCGTAATTTTTAAGAAATACAATGTTAACGGTTTAATTTAAGTAGGTAGATCTTCCTGAAATTTTGTATAAGGCCATAATTTATCATTATGAACAATTTTTCTTAGTAAAATTTTACCGTATCATGAACATAAAGGGTAGTTTACCTGAAAAGAAAATAGTTTTTGCTTCACTGTCAAGGCCACTTGTGTTTTCAAAAACTGTAGATATTCTTAAAATTCTCTTCAGACCAGCAGGGCGGAATCCCAAAACATTAAAATAAAATTGTAAAATTTTTTGTCAATTATACCTATAGTGAACTCAATCCGGGGACACACTGTATACAGGGTGTTTGGTTCACCGACGTATATCCGAAAGGAGGTGGTAGGTGAGTCGGTTTGGAACTTATTTAACCAAAAATACCTTTATACAAAGTGTCACGGTTTCTGAGATAAAGCCAACTTTGTGATTTTATTAAACTACTGCAGTTTTAGTATGATTAATTTTAATTAGACACAACTGCAAACTTTTAATTTCTTGTAACTTTTATTTTAGTAGTCTTTGATATCTGTTCTATCAAATAAAATCACTTGATACACTCTACATGTGATAAAACAAAATATGGAGTCGACTAAAGTTCAAAAATGTATTCTCTAGATATCAAAATTTGATCTAGTAAGCCACGTATAAAAAGTAATTACAAAACAAGACGCGTTCAGATGTGTTTAAAAACTTCCACAATATCTGCCCTTTCTATTGATGTATCACACTCTAATTATTAACTGCAACTTTTGAAATAAAAAAGTATTTGAAGACAAAGTGACAATTTTTTTTTAATAATAAAATTTTTAACTAAATACAGAAATAAATGAAATATTTATTTATTAATTTTCGTTCTCGAAATGGCCACCACCGTTTCTAACACAAGCCCGAGCTCTTCTACGCATACTGGTAGTTGTTACACTTAACCTCATTTCCTCTCGCATTGTTACAGCTGCCTCAGTAATTTTTGCAACAAGATGGTCTCTATCTCGTATTTCTTCATTATAAACCAGATTTTTTATATGTCCCCACACACAATAATCGACGGGGGTTAAATCGGGCGATCGGGCTGGCCACTCTATTGGCCCATTTCGCCCTATCCATCGATTAGGGAATCGATCGTTTAAAAAATTTCTCACAGCAATCCCATAATGCGCAGGGCATCCATCATTCTGAAAGATTGCTTGTTGTCTTACATCTAGTGGTATTTCTTCCAAAATATCTGGTAGGTTGTGGGTCAAAAATTCTAAGTAGTTTGCAGCATTTAAATTGTCTGGCAAAAAAAATGGACCAATTAGGACTCGACCTATTACACCTGCCCACACATTTACGCTAAATTTACGTTGAAATGAAATTTGCTTTTTTAAATGGGGATTCTCTTGTGCCCAATAATGCTGATTGTGAAAATTAGTTATGCCTTCACGCGAAAATTTTGATTCATCCGTCCACAGAATGCTGCGTAGAAACCTTTGGTCTTCTATGTCGGCATTCAAAATAAATCGACAAAAATTATTTCTACGAACTGGATCACCATCCTCGAGCCCTTGTACAGGTGCGTAATGATAAGGATGCCTTCTTTCAGAATGTATAACTGACCATACCTTCCATGTTGACAAATTGAGTTCTCGAGCAACTTTTCTTATACTGGTAGTGGGATCTGCATCAAATGCATTCAAAATTTGTTCATCTTCTTCAGGACGATGTCTTTGATTATTATTTCTATGTTCTACGTGATGCAGGTTACCAGTTTCACGAATTCTACGATACGTACTAGCGAACACGGACACGTGAGGTAGTCTTCTTTCAGGAAATCTTTCACGATAGAAACGTTGAGCAGCAGCTGCGCTGCCGTCGGCCTTCCCATACATGAATAAGATATCAGCATACTCAATATTAGAGTAAGTAGCCATCACTACATAGGTAATAGTTCAACAAATGAAGATAATTCTTAATCAGTGGTTTAACAAAGTCAATTCAACTGAAACTCAATGCAGCACAACCAAGTTACAACACACGAAATTAATAAAAAGTTTGACAGACATGGGGATTAAAACAATTGATATTATTTACAAATACAAAGCTACTCGATTTGTTCGTTTTCGTCTAATCGATCGTAATAGCAAACTTGATTATAATAGTCATTTTTGTTAATCAGTTTCTAATAAAATTTTGTCACTTTGTCTTCACATACTTTTTTTTTTCAAAAGTTGCAGTTAATAATTAGAGTGTGATACATCAATAGAAAGGGCAGATATCGTGGAAGTTTTTAAACACATCTGAACGCGTCTTGTTTTGTAATTACTTTTTATACGTGGCTTACTAGATCAAAGTTTGATATCTAGAGAATACATTTTTCAACTTTAGTCGACTCCATATTTTGTTTTATCACATGTAGAGTGTATCAAGTGATTTTATTTGATAGAACAGATATCAAAGACTACTAAAATAAAAGTTACAAGAAATTAAAAGTTTGCAGTTGTGTCTAATTAAAATTAATCATACTAAAACTGCAGTAATTTAATAAAATCACAAAGTTGGCTTTATCTCAGAAACCGTGACACTTTGTATAAAGGTATTTTTGGTTAAATAAGTTCCAAACCGACTCACCTACCACCTCCTTTCGGATATACGTCGGTGAACCAAACACCCTGTATATATATATATATATATATATATATATATATATATCTTACCGCTGTATGCGCAGTAGACTATTTTTCTAATTCTCTGCGCAGTAGTGGCATCCAAATGGGCTTTAGTTCTGCTCTAGCCTGGCTAATTGGTTCTACTGCCAGCGCTATGTATGTAGCTGCTTTCAGCTTTCTACGGAACCTGTTTTTCTCTATAGCTACAATTGATGTGTTATCCCATTGTATGTGGTGATCTTCGTTCCAGACGTGTTCTGCGATCTTGGATTTGATGGTTTCGCACTTTCCAATATTTTTGCGGTGTTCCGATAATCTCACTCTGGTGGCCTAGTGGTAGAGGTGACAGGCTAGTAACTAGAGCGATGAGCGGTCCTGGGTTTAAATCTCGGGGTAGGCACGAGAGTACGTATAAAGACGTACAATATCAGGCCTTCTCAGGACTAACTAGGAACACCTGAAGACGGGAGTAGATCAAAACTCCCGAAACGTCATGTGATATACACCCTAGACAGTGAAAAGAGTCCGATAAAACATATCATACTAGACCACTGCCAAAAAAGTACATTCAGAGAACAACAAAAACACATCATAAAGTATATAACATAAATCTTAACGTCTCGTCGTAACTAAACTTTGAGTGTTGTGCCGTTGGGATGCGCACCCTGTACTTTGGAATTGATGTGATGACGTCATACGCTTGCCCGTGAAGTGAACTGCTGTAGTGTAAGTGTGTTGCATATACGTAAGGTGTATTCACTACAGATGAAAATTGTTATTGAAAACAATGGATATTATCATCACACACTAGACATGCTAATATTTTTGGAAAATACAAAAGTTGCGTATATTTTGTGAGGAAACGATTTTACAGATCTCATTACAATCGAGTATACCTATACAGTTTTGACATAATCACTTAACTTTGACAGAATACTGAACACAAAGTGATGCTTTGTATGGAAAATGAAAGAAATCACTTTGATTATTCAATACTATAATGAACGAACCAATGAAAATTGTTCAATTTGTCAGACACGGCCAATCAAAATTGACTGTCTTTGAAAACACCTAGGGCCGGTTGCAGAAAGCAACGTTAAGTCTGGTGCTAGCTAACGCGACGTCAAAGTGAACAAAAACGAATCAAATCTCAAATGTTTATGGTAACTAATACATTAGTAAACAAAATTTGATGCGATTTTGTTCACTTTGACGCGACGTTAGCTAACACCAGACTTAACATTGCTTTCTGCAACCGGCCCTTAATGTCGCAGTGTTTTTACGTGAGCCCGATTGGTTTCAATGATTTCAATTTAGTGAGTAGCCTTTGACTGACATTTCGCCAAAATGTCAAAGTGAAGTTTGCAAATCGGCGTCGTTCTAAAAACTTATAATAATCGTGTTGGAAGCCCCAGTATTGAATTAATAGTGGGAAACGTTAAAAATGTGTGCTGTCGAACACTGTAAAAGTCATCTACCCATATTGTTGAACAATCATTCCAAATACCACTCAAGGCAAAAAATTTTACGAGAATTTTCACCTTTTGTGGTATTACCCTTGAATATACGTTTAGCTGTATTTGATACTAACATTTGTATGTATTCAACAAAAATGTTTATATTTGTTAAAAATGACATCACTGATACAACTTTAAATTGACAGATATAAAATGCTAATGTGACTTACTATCACGTCTGCCAACATACATTTTTAACAAAGGAGTTCCACAGCCTTCTAGAGGATAAACGTTTTTGATCATACGTACCTACTTACCTACCGCATTCGGAGATGTTGCTTATATATTTTTTTAAAGGGTAGTAGCTATTCGTACAGACGAAAGTTTTGACACACCATATCACTGATGCATGAATACTAGATTTTTATGGTCTGTAGTTCTTAAAATATTTTGAGTAATAGACAACGCCGAATCTAGGAATATTGGCGTTTAGGTATTAGGTTGAATATCGGTTAGTGCACAACTCAAAAAACCATCACATCACTAACATAATGTATTTTAAACTGAATTACAGTAATAATATACATTCATAAATAAATAGATTGACAAACAGATTTCTTACGTTAATCTTTGCGAAAATTTTTTCTAATTTTAATTTAGTTTAATTTATTACATAAGAAAATACACAGAGGAAACGCTAAACCGTACACTTTCTTCCTTTTTTTAAATCATTACTAAAAGGTAATTACTGAACGCTTTTTCACAAAAAGCATTTCTAACTGATATAGTATTCAGCGTGTCCAAAAAGTATGAAATCCGCTATACATTTCTATGTAATTCAATAATATTTCAAATATATTTATCTATGTACCCGAAACCCTTTGAAATTTGTTGTAGTCACTTTATAGAAACAGTCTGGCCATATGAAATGTCACCTATGACAAAAGACACAAAATGGCTGAGACCAGTGACGGTGTTGGCAATTACTAATATTTCAATTAAATGCCTAAATGCTTAGTAGAAGTTAGTAGACACATGAGTAAATAATAAAACAAGCAGTGTCGTAGCAATAAGAAATTATAAATTTTACTGGGTTTTCCGATTTCTTTTCACCATGTATGAATTGTTTTCACTGTTTGTCAAATGTAATTCTCATTTGTCAATATTGATAGGTGTTGACAAGAGGGGAAAACACTTGAGATAAAGTGAAATACAACTGATACATAGTGAAAAGCACAGAAATAAGATTCTGGAGAAAAATCGAAGGAAAAACAAGAGAAGATAGGATTAGGAACACAACGGACAGAGAGCAGTTAGGTGTAAAGGCAGTGATAGAAGTGATATAAGAAAGACAATTAGGATGGCTAGGACACGTGTATAGAATGGATGAAGACCGACTGGTGAAACAGACTTTTGAAGCAAGACCAGGAGGAAAGAACAGAGTGGGAAGTCCGAGGAGGACGTGGACGGAAGAGGTGAGAAAGGCAGCGCAACAGAGGGTATTAGAATATAACACAGCGAGACAAACAGCCCAAAATAGAAAAGAATGGAAAAAGTGTTGCAGAAAGTCTCCAAACAATGAAGAATGACAACCAATCGACGCCAAGCCTTACACCTTACGTTAGAAAGGCTCAGGATTATGTATATAAATGGTGAAAAGCAATCGCAAAACCCTGTATTTACAGCTTTCTTGAATAAAAATAAATCTACAAAATCACCACTAAACTAAGAAAACACTATATAATACTCTAAAAATTACTTTTCATACCTTCCTACCGAATTTATCGATACATTATACACTGCCACAGATTTACTCATATAAGACGGATTCAAATTTTAGGTTCTATAAACGCGTTCTCAGTGTTCTTGCTGATAATAGAGGAATTCGTTATCGTTGAAGTTCTTAATATCCATTCATGCCATACAGAAATTTTGATTTTAAGGTATTCTACATTGCTATGTTACTCCACTACAGAAATTTGGTGGATTTTATTTTCGTAGCCCGAACTTGATCTTAAGCAAATTTTCCGATTTTAGATATTTCTGTTCTTGTTTCAGTTTGCGAATGACCCTTTTGTACTTTAGATTCAAATTGGTAGTTTTTTGCAATATTTATTACCACGTTCTAAATCTAGAAGCCATACATTTTTATTATTTAAGTTGATGAAATGCCTTTAACTGACGTATGAATAATTCAAACCTGGCATATACCATATAAAACTTTAATATAAAAACCTACAATACAAAACAATTATAAATCTAGATAAATGTGCAATTTTCCGGATAGATATATCGTTTTTTAAGCAAGAAATAATCCCAGCTTTTGAAACTAAACTCATTCTAGGTATTATTGAGAGTGGCGTTTTGCAATAATTTTAAATTTATTCACATCTTAGTTGCCAGTTGAAAGTTCAGATTCACACAGCTAATAAAAAAACATTGTTCTAGTTTTTTTATAGCAATAGTACTTTCTACCCCATTGAATCTTTAAAATGCTGTTCCCATATTTGTGAATTGTCATTAGGATACCAATTTTCTCATGATTTATCGGAATTGAATATAATAAAACGAGGTTATTGATTATACATACATACCATTTTAGCAATAACCTAGCGACTAAACATAAGATAAGTCATAACAACGTGTGAAGCGTAAGACGTTCAAGTTGAGCTTCTTAATTGTTAACGTTTTTATTAGCGAACAATAGTAGTTTGTATACCAAGGCACTGAAGTTTAACTTTTTATCACGAATGTGGATTTAGTTGCTGAGGCCCGTACTGCCAAGGCAAATAAACCACATGAGGCATAAAAAGGAACTTCAGTGCCGAGGAGTACATTATGTTTTTTTTAAATCGAGAAATCGTGAAATTACCACATTTTAACCAACTTTTGTAAGTTATGTTAACGTCGGTTGTCGTTTACCTATCCCCCGCTGTCTACAAAAACTCGTAAAACTATGGATTACTTCACTGCCGATTTCTCGTATTATAATGACGATTTCAAGGTACTTCACTGCCGATTTAAAAAAAATATTCTGCAAAATTACAAAAGTTATTGTGAATGATCTTCAAACAGATTACTTTCAGAAGTTGTTTAACAATTTACATTGAATTTAGTAACAATATAAGTTCCAAAAGCTATATATCTTGATATTGCGATAGGTTCTCTCTGACAAAGAAATCTACTGTATAAAAATAAAGAAAGCATTATTGGTAAACGGGTCATCAGAAAACAAAATCTTTGGAGACGCAATTGCAGTAGTGCTTCCCAGATCTGCAACATTTAATAAAACCGCTAACTATATAGAAACTATGAAGATATTACTTTGTATAGTATCACAAATTTAGTGATTTGTATATAGTACTATCACTCCAAACGAACAGATTTGTGACTGTAAAGTAAAAATATGAGTACTTGCTAACATAAAATCAATTATTTTATTGAAAGTTCAAGCTAATTTAATATAACATTTTAAGTGGTCTTAAACTTAACTTCTCATGGATATATGATAAATTTAAGGCAACGAGTAGCAAAAGTTTACTCTTGTTTGTAAGCTTAATAGTTTAGTTTTAATATTTATTGCTTTTATTTCCACATCACACGTAATGACAAATAGTTATTTCCAATCTACTTCGTTCTTTAAGAAAGTCATTGGAAATGTTGAAAGAATATTTATATGGTCTAATGGTAATTTTCTTTGCGGCAGTTATTTAAAGTGAGAACTGCTCATTATTTGCTGATTAGGCCTAGTAATTTTTTGATTGGTGATATTTCTTGCAATTAAAAACACAACTTGAAAAAAAATCACAGGTTGCTAGTCGATACCGCTTAGAACATGTAAAACAATATCCAAGAAGCATGTCGACATAACATTAGTTATGTGTCGACACACTCGAGTGTATCAATGCACCAAGCGGCTGGTAGCTGCTGTGGGCGATCCGAAATGTGGTCCAAACTTATATAAGAATTGCGATATATCAGTTTCAATGTGATCCGAAGGCTAACGGCGTTGCAGCCGAAATCGCCGTAAATTCACGCCCTTATCGTCATGTTTACAAATATAGTGCTATGAAAATTTAATTCAATTCGATGGAAAAGCAGCGCCGTGTCATTAGCAAATCTGGTGCAATCTTTGATATTGAAAATGAATGCATTAGAACTCCAAACATTCTTTTAGTTCTTATCGGTATAACTGCTTAGAAAACAACGAGAAGCGAGGTTACGCTTTCACAGATTTCATACTTTTCACAGTTTAGGTACTCGTTTATGAAATGAACGGAATGTGAAAGTTGTGATTACAACCCGCTTTAAAATCATGACATAAAAAATCGCAGTAACGATCCTGGGTGCGATTAAAAAATCACAATATCGCCCATCGCCAGTTCGAGGGTGTTTATTTATCTTGGGTGATGCCTGTTGTATCGTGCAGTTTTATACAAAAAGTAGCGGAGAATTGCGTAATCACGTAATATTCTCAACATTAATTTTACAATCTTACCGTCAGCTGAGCAGGTTAAAATTAAAAAACTTGAGCGACCTACACCGGTATTCAATGACTACCTGCACAGTTTTCTGTGGACATTTACAAGAAAATCAAATGAATTTGTAGATGTTTACATGCTCTGTTTTTCATTATTAAATAACTTATCGTGTTTCGTTCTTTAACGCGGTTTGTGTTGGGTTTGAATACTTTTTGTTCTGTGCATATGACGTGTCTTTTGGATTATTCAAAGTAAAAAAGTATTGCTATTTCTTTTTATTAAAACATCAACGGACTGTAAGGTGAGTTATTAATTATTATTTTTTGCTTATTTATCGTTAAAGATTAAAAGCCCCCCCCCCCCTCCTCCCGGAAATATAATTATCATAATCCGCTACTGCTGTGTAGGCATGTAGCTGCACATAAACTTCCTTAAAAATACTTACAGTAAGAGCTAACGGGAAGCTATTCCATCCCCCAATTTTTTATATATGTTGCTTGGATATTGCTAGAGGTCCATAATGGTGTCAATGTTTAATGTTGTTTATTATTATTCTGTAAAGCCTTAGCGTTTTGTAATCCATGTTTTATAACGTTGAGTGTGTTTTTTTTATATTCATTGAATAGGTTAACTACATCAGAACTAACCACTATGGTTGGTATTTGTGTTGTTTCGCTGTGACACGGTGAACCTATTGAAACATTATACTAAGTGATACCTTGTTAAGCCATTTTGCCCTCAGTAGTCACTTAATTACATTTCGCGTCTTTAGGACAGTTTAGTAATATTGAAAACCCATTTTTAACTTTTATCATAAAAACTTACAAGCGCAAGCTCATTCCTTGCTCATTTGAATTCGGCTACCCTGTATATAGACAAGGCTGCCCCGCTTCGATTATTTTGGAACACCCTTTGAACGCCAATTGTTTGTTTTGGAGCGACTGCAAAGCCTCTCGCTTTCCTTGTCACCGCGACGTGCTTGTTCGATTCTTCGCATCGCGATTGGCTGTCGAGAGTCACGTGGTGACGCCAGTTCCCGGCGTCCTAACGCTTCTTGCGGGGAGTTGATTTCAGGCCGCTGGAGAGAACAGTTGGTTAGTTATTGTGTTACCGTGGGCGGCGTCCTCTTGCGTCCCGGCGCTTGAGGGCGCCTGCCGTTGCTTGTTTGTGTCGTTGTCGTGAAGGGCCTTTGTGTTTCCCGTGGGTTTTGGTATGTTTGCAAGCAGAGATCCGAGTTCCGGCTGGGCTGCGAAGAAAACAGGTGGTGTGTGGCGTGCGAGTTGTGAGTTATCACGTCGTGGTGTGGGTGCAATAGGCATTTTGAATCCAGTTCTGGTTCCTTAATTAAGGGGTCGTCCCTTTTAACTCGACGAGTCGAGGATCTATCCTGGCAGGACGTGTGGAGTTTCACTGCCGCTGTTGTTGCTCTCGTAGGAGCGCATTCCGATCTCCGCCATGACAGGCGGATTCTATGCCGATTGTCCCGCATGCTTGTTCGCGGCTAATTGAATGCCACAGGCTGTCGCCCACCGCCAACCGACTGCATGCACTCCTCAAGGACCGTCTACGAACTAAGGTACCTGTAAATAGAACCATTTAAACATAATAGTTGTTACTCGTGTGAACGATGTTGCGTTTGTGCTTATTCTGCCGGGGCGTATTTGTGCCTCTTTGCTCGTTTATTACTGTTTTATGTGGCGCTCTAAGGCTACGATGCCTTGTGACGCTGCCGTTGCTAGCCTTCATTTTAGTAACTGCGTGTGTGCGAGCTTTCTTGTGCCTAACCGATTAATCCGCAAACGTACGCATCGCATAGCCGTGCGACGCCGTAATTGTCACAATTTGTTCGAAACCTTTCATATGTGCGCTGGCTTCGTGCCTCGTTTATCAGGTGTTAAGTTAATTTATCGCATGCCTGGGCGACGTAGCATTGGCTGGCATATATTCAAAATTCGCATATCTGTGCGAGGCTATGTTAGCCCCCTTTTGGCCAAATATTGCAGTTACGCTGCCCCTTTGCTTAATGAATTAGACCGTTAGCTAATTCGTCGCATATCTTTGCGGCGCCGTGTTTGCCAACAGCTACACTGCTTCCGTCGCCTACGCCGGCGTATGATTTGTTGTCATGAACTAACGCCCCCTTTTAGGACGCACATTTTTAACTGTTCTTTATGATGTAAAGTGGCGAACCAACAGCGGCCAGTCACATGTTGTGTATTGTACAGTAGCATTAACGCGTTCATCAGCTGGTGCGTATTTTTTTAAGAGATAATATAAGCTCGGCGGCGCGATATGCTGCCTGAATGTAAAGTCGACCAATAGACACATATCTGATTAAGGGTTATTCGGTCACACCCTTACTACAGGCTTGGTGGCGCCCTATTTATTTTTTTTACCGTTACTTACCGCCCCTCTGGCTGTTGCCCTCAGGTGATCTCGTTAAGAACCCGCCCTAGCTCCACTGATTGCTTAGCCGGCTTATCTTGTTGCGGCATGGGTAGCGGCCTAGGAGAACTTTCGTCCCGATTTTGTAGCGTTTTGCTCGCGCCGGCCGTTTGGTTGTTGTATAGGCCGGTGCGGTGTCGTCAAGACCGTAACAACCTTCGGTTTGTCAATTTTTTGAAACCATAAATGTGGAGGTTTACTATAGTGTGGTATTAGTAAATATCTTACAAAACGTGTTTGTCAAGTATTTTGTAGGTTTGGGTTTATGTCATACGTGTTGGATTTTTCTCAAAATTAGTATAGCCGGGGTCGGTAGCTCAGTGGTTTAGCATTCTGACTACTGATCTAGGGTTGCGAATTTGATCTCCGCTTCCGGTGGGATTTTTAAAAATAAAAAATACCGATGAAAATCTCTACAGAATGCCATCATTCGAAAGTGATGTAAAGCCGTGGGTCCCATGTTACTACGATGTGTAGCATGTAAAAGATGGGTCTAGGACGTTTCGCCGACGCCGTTTCGCCACCGTCGGTTTGCCACGGCCGTTTCGCCGCCAGGCCGTTTTGCCACCGGCCGTTTCGCCACCGAGCCAGTTCGCCGCCAGAACAACGCCGCCAGAACCATTTCAATATTTAGAATAACATATAGATACACACATGATCATGACCTAACCTAACCTAACTAACTCGGTAGTTATTTTCGCATTAGGTACGTTAAGGAATTTGTTGTTTTGAAAATAATCTTAAATGTAGACATTAACATTCTGTAAATTTGAAATCGCTAACCTTGGCGGCGAACTGGCCCGGCGGCGAAACGGCTGGTGGCGAAACGGTCTGGCGGCGAAACGGCCGTGGCGAACCTGCGGTGGCGAAACGGCGGCGGCAAAACGTCCCATTCCGGTTAAAGATCCCTTGGTAGGGTTGGAAAACCTTAGTCTCGGAAAAATTCTAAGTAGGACTTTGACCATATGACCAAAGCAGTCGGTGTCTAAGGTGCCTGGTACTCTGCATGCCTAGACCTTGTCAATTAACAAACAAACAAAATTAGTATAGTGTCACCAGTGATTTTGTTGGCCCTCTCTGATTAATGTCACAAATATGTCATTGTATATGTCTCTGTCAAGTGTTGCAGTAGCGTTGCTTTTGCCTGCAGGTAATTTTGTATCGTGTTTTAGAGTGTGTAAAGAGTCTGTTTCTTGCATGGATGTATTTTTTCTGATTGTGTAAGGTCGTTCTATTCTAATTTTGTTCCTAATCCCCTATTCTTATCTAATGTCTTCTACAAATTTCTGGTATAATCGAGTTGATTAATTATTTTGGGTGCTACTGCATAATTTAGTCCTTTGCCGAGATATAATTTATGGGTGGCATTAGTTCCGTAGAATACAGATTGTCATTGTTTAGTGTATTTAATTTCTCTTCCATAATTAAATACTCTTAAAACGGTGGTGTTAATGTCACAATCTCGCTCTACTGTTCTGTATCGAGTCTAATATACACTTATGGATATTTGTTCAGCTGTGTGTTTTTCTGGTTTGAGATGTTACATTTTTTCTATGTATATATGCGTTTTTATTCTGAACCAGATACCTACGGGTGCAACCTTATCTATTCCAATCTGATTGTCAGAAAATAATGGATTTTATTATGCAAATATAGTAAGAAACAGCAATGTAAGTAAAAGTGGAATATTCAAGGGTAATACCACAAGCAGTGGATATATTGTTGACAAATATTTTGTCGTTTCCATGTAAATTATTGCGTTTAAATTTCACGATACAAAATCACATCAAAAATGTCACGAGCCGAAGGCGAATGACATTTAAATGTGATTTTGTTGAGTGAAATTTGCAATAATTTCTATGGAAATGGCAAAATATTTAAAAAAAATATATCCACTTTGAGTGGTATTTGGGACGACTATTTAACAATATTAATTCATAACGATTAACTTTATTGAAACATATTGCTACAATTAATATAATTATTCATTCTCAATTAAATTCAGCGAAATACTTCCAAAACACAGCATTTTAAAATTTTTAAAACAAGCCACACAGTTTGTTGGGGCTTAGTGTTACGTAACCTAGCTATATCACTAAGTACAGAACATCGTTGCTAAGCGATACTTCGCAACAAGGCTATTTATTTTTTGAGTACGTACATTGTTTTGTGAATATTTTGCATAGTGCCCAATATTCAGTGATATACTGCTGTTATTGGTTGAAAAAAGCAAATGTCTGCAATGTGATTGGCTTATATGTTATAGTGTTGAATAGTCCTCTATACATCACGTCAATTTATGGCAAATGAATGTTAGAGGCGCAAGCCAGACAAAAATTAAAGGGGGTGTAGTGGAAAAGGTACAAAAATAATTGAAGAGCTATGGTTTGCAAAATAAATGAAGACCAACCAAAATAGGTATAGGAATAGTTATGTACTATACAAGTAGTGTTATGTGGATATCACCCACTAAAGAAAAAGGTTGGCACATGAGGCCGTAGGCCGTGGGGCTAATGTTCTCGTATGGGTAGTACGCGTTCAGTATAACACTTTATGTACACCTCTCACAAAACTCAGAAGAAGCATCAAAACCAACATTTTTGTTTAAAATTACAGTACCTGTTTGTTTTAACCTTTTCGGTTGCCAAGTGAAATTGGAACGCAGACGACATTAAACATTATTGCGTAAAAGAAAACTCACTAGTTGAGTTATGGTAATCAAAAGGTCACTGTATGTAATATTACTATTGCGATAGTTCTGGGCGTTTATTGAAAGGTATTGGATAAAGAAAATAAATGAAAGGAAGAACACCTGTAAATAAAATGCCAAGACTCGAGAACAGAAAATTTTGAAGGAATAAACTAATTCAATTATTTCGCGATAGAATTTACACAAGATAATTATTAATAAAGAGTTCAATAGCATAGAATCGGTGTGCATCGGCAGTGTATAAAATTCTAAATGCAATAAGCGTCTCAAACACGGCCAAAGGAAAACTATAGGTAAGTAATAGCCAATAGTGGAATAGGAAAGTAAAGTGTGGTTTTTTTAACAAAAGTGCAGCAAGGATAAGAGAGGAATAAGGAGATGATAGCAATGTATGTGCTGGAATAAAAGAAAGAGTGAAGGATATGAACAAACATGGAAATAAAAGAAATCTATTCAGAAGTAGATATAGCAACGAGCATGTCAGAGCAACGACTGAGATATAGTTGATATGTTAAGAATGGGAACCAACAACGAAACAATAATTGGCGGAAGAGATCAGCGGAAGCAAACGAAAAGGAATGCCAAACAGAGGAAAGAAAATAAAATACGTGGAAATGGACCTGAAACTAACATAAAATAGCGGAGCTTCAAATAAAAGAAGGAAATAGAAAAGAGTGGAAGAAAATCGTGCGACAAGCCAAGGTCGTAGACGTAGCCTGATTAATTTTGGGGGAAAATCTGTAATGGAAAAAAATGTAGGTCTCGGATTAAAAGAAGAAATTTAAATTTGACGGCACTGTTAAAGATTCAGTTATGTTTTTCCATAAGTAATAAAAGAAATATCTACATAACCAGCAAAATTACTCAAATGGGTAAACACTACTCCTTGCTTAAACATCGATTGACAAACTGACGATATAAATGACACAAACTTTGGAAATCACAACCTTGTTCAGGTATTGTTGCCATATTCAGTATAAGGAAGTATTAAACTCTTCAACACAGTTTTAAAAACGAAATCTTCCCTTTTAACTTTATTAATTGTTGCTTTAAGGTTTAAAAGACGTAGGTATACATTAAGAAATCATATTATTTGCCTACTTTCCTGAACGAATGACTGTATTACAGAAATGGGGGGCTTAAATAGTCTAGTTTTGAGTAGCACGAAGAATTTCATTTTTATCAGCTCTATATATCCTTTCAAAATTTATAGTTTTGACAGTAAAGATGAGTAAAACTGTGGCTTTCTTATACCTTAAATTTCTACTTTGGCTGTTTGGCTTTTCAATGAATAATTTTGAATGCATACACACATACTACATACATAATCTTATATCTTTTCTATAATTTGCATAAAAGATGTGCTTTCCAAAACTACGCCAAAGAATCTTGGAATATTACTTAAAGCTGAAAATTTTAAGCGAATACTACACTATTTTAAGAAAATGTTATTTGGTCAAAGAACAGCATATATTGTGATAAAACAGGGTCTATAAGCTCCACGTTTTGCGGGCCAATAAATGTTATGATTACTCGTTTGTGAATTTTTAATAAATTCAATAAGTTAAATTGTGGCTGGAGAAAAGCGAAATGTAATAAATGATTGCACAAATAAATGGTTGTGTGTCCCTTTTATATTTTATCCAATCTGCAAAAATGATTTGGCTAACTACAAGGCAAGCATGTAATTCAAATCTCATTGGGTTGGGATTATAAACGGACTTTATTTTATTCGTGAACTCAGTAGTTCGAATGCGCGGTTCTTGGTAGATCAAAAATATTCTTAATTTGACAAATGGCACAAAATGTCGCTAGCGGTGACAGCGTATTTGAATGTTTTAAAAGTGAAATTACTGTGAGAAAGGCGTCAGGTAATTATTCAAATTTTCGCGCTTGCAACAATTAGCACTGTTTGGTTTCAGTGATGACGTAGGAACACCTCGCCTTGCTTGTTTTGTGAAGTACAAAGAACGCCAAAACGTGCATTTGTTTTTGTTCGCTTGGGTTCTCAGCCGAATTCGCACAATCAACAGACGTTACTCGATTTTTGGAAAAACCGAAGCAAATTTCAATCCGCTTCCGACACTACACTGAAATTTGCAGGCTTTAGCCTACCTCATTTGCAGACTTCTAAGCTGCCCGTTGTGAATGCTGCTCGGATATTCTGCTGGAGACGGTCCCCTCGCTGCAGATGGTGTCCGTGACATTCTTGCAGTCCTCCCCGACGTAATGCAGTGCAGGCCTATGGCTCTGGATTCTTAGTTTTGCCGGTAACGATTATCGGAAACACCAGCTGAACGGCGGCCGATGTCCTCGGAGACACGATTGGAGAATTTTATATTTTAGTTCTGCGGAAACCTTCACAAAAACTGTCACATGTACTCTAAGATGGGCACAATAAAAGGCAATTCTTTTTTCTTGGTAATATGCTCGTTTAATAGTATAAAAATGTGTTTAAAGGTGGAGCACAATTCTAAAAAACTTTACTTAAAAATTAATGCAATTGCTCTCCTTGCTTTTTCAACAAAAAAGCATCAGGTTGCTAGGTTACTATGATTTTTTTATGTTAAAGGAAATTAATTTTAGTGAAGAAAGGTTACAAATGGAAGTACATTTCAGTACTTAGGCTATATCTACAATTTTCTAAAACTAAATTATTGTCTTTAATCTTATAACTAAATCGTTCGGTAGCACTGTGCATTTTTTAGTTCACTATGTTCGCGTCATTATCTTTTCTCTCCTGTTGCCTTCTAGAATTGCTCTTTTGCAATATTTCTATTATATTATCGTGCTTAATTTACTTTTGTGCTTTGCTTACTAATTTCACTATCTGTTGCTTTTGACTTAACAAACTACGCTACTTTTATAATGCAGCCAACAACCTTTTGTGTCAAATACATTTTATAAATTGGCCTGGATTTACATGTGCACCAACCTTATTCGAATTATATTAATTTAGTCGCAAGCCAATCTAAACCCCTTGAAATTTGCTTTGCCTTTGCATACCTTTCTCTAACTAATTTAATCTTTCTCGCATCTCACTATCAATGCATTTACTGTTTTATTTTAGTTTTAAAATTTGCAATTTGATAAAACATTCCAACTCTGTGCTTATTGAATCGGTCAATTATCTTGCACTGCAAACAGAGACAAGTCGTGGGCCTCATACCATCTCAATATAGGCCTATCCTGCAATCATCTACATATTCTCATAAATCCAGAAGCAGTAAACACAAATATAGTCTGGACGTTTATCAGTAAGTTCCTGTGTCTGAACATTACTCTTTTTAAACAACCTTTACTGATACTACCAAGTAGGTAGATATAAAAGCATTCCAATGTGTACCTATTGGTGTTCGACTAAAAATAATTGATAACATTCATTATTATTTTTATCTTGTAATCATGTCAAAGTCTAAAAGTAATCTACAAGTGTCAATAAAACATTATAGAAAGCTTTCCTTTTATAGATGTGCAATTTATTTGATTTATCATTGGACCCACAAAATCAATACTTACGCTTCTATTAAATAATTTTACTCCTTAATAATGCCGATGATGGTCAAGTAATAGTTGGAAGCTTTAAATAGGTGTTAATTTCGTTAAGTTCATGGGTTAGCCACACTTGTTAAGGTGTTTATACTTGTCTAATCTTATTTATATGTGCCGCTTCCCAAGCCAAGATTTATTGTTACGAACGTGGGTTCTAACATTTTTAGAAGTATAGCACTTACCCACAATTTGAAGATTATTATTCATATCCGGAAGAAAGGTGAGAAGTGCGACTTATTTATGAAATTTAATTTAAAACTTAAATGATGCGTAAAGGGCGGTGGCTACTTGACTTCAAATTGACCTTAAAGGTTATCTTCTTTAACCACCACATTTTTAGTAGCACGATATGTAATAAACATTGTAATTATACATAGAAAGAGTGCACGTAATTTTTATAGCAAAACGCAATGGCGTTCTAGATCACCTTTTTTGTGTGATATTAAAATATCCTAACACGGTTCGGTAGTTTAGTGGTCAAGCGTCCTGGCTACTGATCTAAGGGTCGAGAGTTCGATTGCCAGCCCTGATGAGGTTTTTAAAAATAAAAAAATGCAAATGAAAACCTCTATAGAGTGCCATCATTCGAAAGTGATGTAAAGTCGTGGGTGCCATGTTACTACGATGTGTAGCACATAAAAGATCCCTTGGTAGGGTTAGTACTCCTTAGTTTCGACAAAATTCTAGATAGGACTTTGACCATATGACCAACGTAGTCGGAGTCTAAGATACCCGGTACTTCGCATCCTAGTCCTTGTCCATAACAAACAAACAAACAAAATATCTCACTCGCGGTACCAAAATTGTGAAAATAAAAAACTGTCACACTTAATGTCAAGTGAAAAGAGAGTAACTGGCGACCTCTATCTAATTTCACGCATATGTGGCGTTCAGAAATTTAATGAAACCATATTATGTCAAGTGTGAACTTGATCTGATTAGTATTAGTTTCATAGCTGTGATACTTCAAGTAGGTATCAACGTCACTGCTCACTGTTGGATTAAAAGAAAATAACTTTAATTTCTTTGTCGTGCAAGGAAATAATTTAACATTTTTACAATATATATAATTTTAACATAACGCTAGAAGGAGTCATAGGCAAGTGGGGAAATAAAACGATAACACACATCACTACACAAATAATTGGATACGCTGACGACCTAGCGGTTATAGCAAAAGACAAAAAGTAATGAAACTCATAAGAAAAGCCGAAATCAGAGGTTTAAAAATAAATGAAGAAAAAACAAAATACATGGAAAGCACAAGAGGAGGAAAATATAGCTACCAAAGAGTAGAATACTCCAAATATTTGGGAGTAATGGTAGAAGAAAACAACCAGAGAAGTCCAGAAATAGCAGAAAGAATAAAAGCAGGAAACAAAGCATATTGGAAATATCAAAAGTTTTTGAAAGACAGAAAGCTTAGCAAAACAACAAAGTTCAAAATATATAAAACAACGATCAGACCAGTGACAACCTACTCCGCAGAAATAATGTGCCTACACAGAAAAGATGAAGAAAAGATGAGAATACTGGAGAGAAAAATTATAAGAAGGATATGTAGACCAGTGGAGATGCCGGATGGAGAACTCAGACTACTTATGAACTTTGAAGTGAGAAACCTACTGGAAGGAGAAGTCATAGTTATACTAAGGTGGTTCAGACACATTCAAAGAAGAGAACACGATGAACTAATAAGGAAAATACTAAACTGGAGATCTATGGAAAATCGACGAAAGCGAAAACCAAAAATCAGGTGGCAAGACCAAGTAACGAGAGATATACAAGACATGAGGATAACGAACTGAAGATAATTAATAAAAAATAGAATGGAATGGAGCAAAATACGTCGGCTTTTATCAATGTCTGTAACCAATAGTCATGCTTCGTGATCCTAAACTCATAAAACAAATAACTGTAAAGGATTTTGATACTTTTCCTGACCATAGATGTATTGCATCTTCAGACGCCGAACCTCTGTTTAGTAAAAATCTCGATGCTATGAGTAGTAAGTGTTTCCACGTTTTTATATATTCTTAAATGAAGTACTGTTGTTATAGCTTTTATCATCTATATACTTTTGGTACGACACTATGAGTTCTTTATTCAATTATACTGAATTTTTAAACAAATCCTACAGTACCGGCTATGTTACTATTGTTTTTAGTCTCAGTCTTGCTGAGAGTATATATGATGACACTTAGTTTGTTGCTACAATCAGATAATCTTAACCTACATTACAATTTCTTATAGTTAATGATGGTTGGCACGACATGAGATCCACACTAAACCCTTCTTTCACTAGCAGTAATCGAAACTATGTGCACTTTAATGCAACAGTGTGCCGAGCAATTCATAAACCATTTTCAAAATCAATCGGATGACATAACAACAGTTGTATTGAAGGACACTTTTACAAGATTTACAAGTAATGTGATTGCAATAATTGCATTTCTCAGCAACCTGAAATCTTCAAA
This sequence comes from Agriotes lineatus, assembly GCA_940337035.1. Lineage (NCBI taxonomy): Eukaryota > Metazoa > Arthropoda > Insecta > Coleoptera > Elateridae > Agriotes > Agriotes lineatus. The sequence continues at coordinate 27,160 of CALNHX010002668.1, forward strand.
AAAATTTCTTTTCTTTTGCTTAGTCCGAATTAAAAGTAGATGAGACTAGCACTTAATACAGTAGCAACCTTAAACCCATCATTTTAGCTCTTAGACGTCAAACTGCTCAGTCAATAGGCCAGTGCATTTTCAGAGGTCTTATTACAGAAGCTTTGAGGATTCGCGAAGAAAAACAGATTGTTTGCCCGGACAGGATTCACTTGTTGATGGAAGCTCGGAAGCGACGCCTAAAACATAATGATGATGATGGACGATATCGGATTTTTGGTAGCCGAAGAGTCACTAGTAGGTAAAACTCAAAAGATCAAAGCCGATCTTACTGATATTCTTTTTGGCCTGATTTGAAACCTTTTTCACCTTATTTTCCTATATTGCTTATGAGCTAGCTATTCATGCCGATCTGCAGAAAAAAACTTTCTAGAAGAAATAAATGACGCAGTTCAGAAGTGCAGAGAACCGGTAATTTACGAGGTCCTTTTGTGGATAAAATATCTGGATGACGTTGTTTGAGATATTTAAATTAAACTAATTCCTAGACCAACTTTAATAAAAATGCATCCACCAGCCTCTGTCGTTGACAGAAAATCCGTAAAGCCATACACAATTAATTTCAAAAGACACAAAGAGAAATCTATACATTTAAAATAGGGTACAGTTATATCGATATCTATTCACGCAATTCATATATACCCCAAGCACCATCCAGATCCTAACAAATTTGACCTTGAAAGATTTAACGATGAAGATAAACACAATATTAAACCCTACACGTACATTCCGTTTGGAGTTGGTTCACGAAATTGCATTAGTTAGACTGTAGTATTATTGTTAGAAATATGTAGGTTGAAATGCAATACTGAAATATTGTATTTATCGCAACAATCCCGTGTGTGGATTTGCCAGTTACCTCGATCGGGTGCGTCCTCATGGAAATTGGGGAAAGCTCACCGGCACTGTAATCCAGCAGAGTCGGAGGGCAGTAAGGAAATAAAATACTGACCGTTAAAAAAAACTGGCCTAATCCTCCAAGTTGGAGGTTAGGGCAATGGGCCAGCAACTCGTCCTCCAGAAAACATCTTTTAGGAGATAATTAGCTAAAAAACCCAGTAACGCGCCTCGGACGAAAAATGGAACAAAAAGACGACGAACACAGCAAAGAAAATGAACATTGACTATAACGGAATGGAATATTCGAGGAATAAAGAAAAAGAAATACTCATGGAACTCTTTAAAAGAAACATCGATATAATCGTTCTTCCAGAAACTAAAAAGAAAAGGAGTGGGGATGAAAAACTACAAGGATATATGTATCTATACATCGGAGTAGAAAAAAATTAAAGGGCGGGGGCAGGAGTACTATCACGATCAACAAAACTTGGAATAAACACATAAGATCTTGATAAGCCATAAACGAAAGAATTATAAAGGTAATCATGGAACTGAGAGGAAGAGTGATTAAAATTCTAGGCATATATTCACCAAGCGACAACGCTCCAGTGGCAACCAAAGACGAGTTTGAGAGAGCATTGGAAAACCAAATTGATCAGGGAACCGATACTCAGGAATTAATAATTAATTGAGAAGTTTATAACGCTAGAATCGGAAAACAAAACAACATTAGAATGGTAGGTCTCCACGGAGAAGATGCAGTCAATGACAATGGGGAAAGACTGATCAAGTGATAAGTCTATGCAAACAATACGACCTAAAAATACAAAACAGTTTTTCCACGACCGGGAGGAGAAGTCCGTTTCTATAAAATCAAAATTGTGACAGAAGTAGAACATTTGCTCCCTAGAGACTAAATAAGACAAAAATTTCCCTAGGGAGTTTTCATTATGACTGACACAACAATTATGCCAAATTCGAGGTTATCAGGTTAGGTTTTGCGTCAGTTTTGACAAAAACTGACGCAAAAACTAACCTGCTAACCTCAAATTTGACATAATTGTGAGCTCTTGTCATAATGACTTACAGTGCCACCAACTTTAAAATTTGCCATAGGTTACTAATTTTAAAATAATTGTAACTAAAATGTCAATAAATGACGTTTAAAAAAACGGGTTTTTCGTTTTTAATCTTCCTGCAACGTGAAAAAAATAGTATATGCAACTCGGAGAGAATGCTATTTTGCTTCAGTGCAATTTCTGACTCTCGGGCGTCGCCCTCGAGTCAGAAATTGTACCTCAGCAAAATAACGCATTTCTCTCCCTTATTGCATAATCTACTATTTTTCGCCCATAAAGAGATACACAAGTACACATGGTACTAAAATACTAGAAATTTGGAATCAATTATAGACTACGTTATTGCAAAACAGAAGTCAAATATAAAAATACAAGATGTTAGGGTAAAAAGAGGAGCAGATTGTTGCCCAGATCACTGCTTAGTTGAGTAAAAAAATGTTCATGCCATATCGTAGGAGCCAACATACACAAGGAAGCAGAACTCCAAACATTTAATCCACAAATTGTAAGATACAGTATACAAAGCTTAGGTAGCACGATAGTACCAAATATTTATATTAAACGAGACTCAAACAGAAACTTACAACACGGCTAATACAAAAACGGACAGTAGAGAAAGAGTGCATCAAAGAAGCAGCAGAGGAAGCTTTACGAATAGAAGAAAAGAACAGAAAACCCTACTGGTGAGACAAAAGTATTGAAGAACTGATCAAGGAAAAGATAGTAATGCATTTAAGATGATTACAAAAAACAAAAAACAGAGAAATAGAAGAAGAGTACCCAGTACTGAACAGAGAAGTCAAGAGACGGATAATAAATAAGAAAAACGAAGCTTGGATGAAGAAATGTGAACACGTTGAACAATATATAGAAAGAGCAAGAAGCTCGGAATCATGGCGTACGATCAAGAACTTAAGAAAGTCGTCAAGTGAACATCACCTAAATAGTATATCAGACAGTGGGAAGAACATTTTAAAGAACTACTTACAGAAAAAAGAAGAAAATTAGTAGAAGAAGAGGAGATAGAAGAAGTAAGGCGACACGAAAGCATTACTATAGATACATTAGAGATAAAACAAACTGCAAAAACAATTAAACTTAAAAACTCACCAGGAATAGAAGGTATTAATACTGAATTAGTAAAATACGGAACGTACGAACCATATATTAGGCTGATAAGGTTATTCTAACGGCTTGTGAATGGCGAAAAATGCCTGAAGGATTGAAGACAGCATATATTACCCCACTCTATAAAAAAGGAAGTAGAAATGATGCAAAAACTATGGCGCAATGGCAGTAATTTTCTCAATTGGACGAATGTACTCAAAGATAATAAAGATTTAATAGAGAATGGGATAAAAGACAAACAGCTAGAAGAACATGAGGGTCTTAGAACATGACGATCCACTATATTGCTATAATATTGGTACAGGGGTTTCATAAGATTAAAAGAATACAGTATTAAAAATTACAAAGATGAATTTAGATGTGAAATGAATATCAAAATTACTAGAATTTAGAAAAGAAAGGAAATAGAATTTATAATTTAATTAAATGAAGCTAATTGAGAAACGGTAGAATTTTAACTTAATTTAATATCTGAAATGAAATTGGAAGTTAATGACAAATACGTTTTCGAAATATACTATTTAACATAGTAGGTATTAGTCATATAAAAAAACTTTAACAGTGTATTGGACAGTAAAAAAAAATAAGCTAGATCGCTAAGGGGATAGTTTATTGATTAGAATAAACAATTTTGATAACGAAAATTATGTAATACAATCAGTAACGTTTGAAATTAAGAAATAAACCCCTTTATAAAAGTTTTTAATTACATATTTGACAAAATAAAAGAGTTTAAAATTGAAAATAAATTGGCCTGGTAAAGAGAATAAAAAACAAAATGTTAAAAGAAAAAGATTAGCAGACTAGATGGATGAAGATTAGAATGTGGTGAAAAAACCAATCTAATACAGTTATGATATACAAAGGCAAATAAAAGTAAGGGAATGTGAATTGAGTTTATTGTGGAATTACATTGCATCGACTGAATTATAACAAGGAATGGTTTACAAAGGAAGTAGATTACATCGACATCATTAGCAGAGTGAGCATATTTGTGGGGCTTGTCAAGTGACATCCTGTGGCTTGCATCTGGTAAAGGTTCGTGGTGCTGGGTTGTAGCAGGATTTATACGTGTGATTTGGTTGAGCATTAAACTAGACACATCTACAGCTGAGGTCGATTTGAATGCATACTGTGGTGGAGGTGTAGATGCTGATTTAAAAAGGCGAGCTGTTTTTCATGTGTTCCTGTGGCGAACTGGGTTCCTGTGTTGATTTGGATCAAGATTCTGGACATATTGGCAGTTGGTTGTCAGTTGAGTTCCAGAAGAATGCCGCGAAGCGCAAAACCGCGATGCGCAAGTAAACACATAAATGATAAAAACGGGGTTAGGTTCCAATAACTAGATTTATTTATACTATGCAACCTCAAAAACCAAAACTTTTTCTAGTTTTGCGTCTGGCAAATCTGAAGCAGAAACTTTACTCTTTGACGACATGGTTTTCCGTGATTTAAAAATTAAACTCAATTGAATTTTCGGCAGAAACGCTCGAAGACCGTGAAGCTTGAACTAAAATTCCATACGTAACATAAGTCTGCCACTTGAAGCTAGAGCTTGAATGTCCATTTGTTTATTCAAGATATAATTTCACAATTTATTCAGGTTCCATTTGGTAATAAGAGATTCAAAGGAGTAGGCTCGATAAGTGTTTTTACAAGTTCGTGATAAATAATGTTATTGAGGTTTTCATGACATAAGCCGCATACATCTGCTTTATTTACTTATGGCCGGTCTTATAAAGGTCACTAATCTGAGTTAACTTTAAATCGCTGTTGAAATAAACAAAAGCTCATAAAAACATTGGCGCTTATCACATATTATTCATTAGTAAACATATTTATAAAACCGACCATTAGTGTGTGAAAGTGGAAACAGTTGGAAATTCCATCCACGAACGGCAAAGAAAAGGGAGTACAAAGGTGCCCCGCGTAAAATCAAATCAGCGAACCGCAAAGCCGCGAACGACGATGTCTGCCTTTAAAGTGTAAGTTGACAGATGTATTGATAGATAGATAGATAGATAATGGTTTTTATTTCGATAATATTATACATAATACATTTTACATACAACATATAATAAAACGAAAAACGTCAAATATGCACCACTCAAGAAACTCTTCAATGGTATAGGATATCATATGCTAAGATATTTAACAACAAAAATACAATAATTTCCTATGCACCATTGAGGAACTCCTCAACGGTATATGGTTCTAAATTTAACAGAAATTTAGTTACATCTGTTTTATAATCGCTCAATATGTTGTTAATATCGCTGGGCATGCAATTAAAGAACTTCATACACATATAGTACGCAGATTTCTCGGTCATGGTTAATCTATGCTTCGGAAAATTGTATTGGCGGTTACCCGTATTGTATATGCCCGTACTTTCAAACTCAACAAGTGCTTGTTTATTTCTAAATGCAAATAGCAAACATTTATAAATATACAGAGCAGCGACCGTCAGTATATTGTTCGCTCTAAAGTAGCCCCTACATGAAGCACGCGTGGATTTCGTCTTTAACATCGTTCTCAGCACCGCCTTCTGTATTACAAATATTGTTTGTATATTATTTGGAGTATTTTTGCACCAGAAAATTATACCAAAACTCATAAGAGATTGAAAATTAGCATAGTACAGAACTTTTAGTGTATCGAGGTTAAGATGGTCCTTAATAACTCGGAAGGTATATAGAACAGAATTCAACTTTTTACGCAATCCTTCTACATGCTTGTACCAAGTTGTCATATAAAATAGGAACATCAAATTTCAGAATATAAGCGATCTAGATTATAAAGAATACGACCTGATTTTCAGTCAAGTGTTTCTACTGAGGCTAGCAGTAAATAATTTTGATTATATATAATAAAAATGGCGCAATTAAATTAATTAGAATTCAATTTAATATAAAAATTTGATTGAGAATAAACTTAAGTAAAGGTGTAAGTTAATTATAACATAACATAAGTTGGGCATACAAAGTGGAGCTAATCACCTTGACAATATATCATTTATGTGTTTACTTGCGCATCGCGGTTTTTCGCTTTGCGGCATTCTTCTGGAATGTAACCCCCGCGAACGGCGAGGTTTGCCTGTATATAAGTGGATTACCTCAGAAGAGACTGTAGAGGATCAACAAAAGAAAGGTTTAGAAACGACGCAATCAGATAGTATGAATACGAACATCAACAGAATAGAGGAAGTAGAGAAAAAAGAACTAACTTTGTGACGTTTCGGGTGCCTCCAAATTGTTTCGAAGGTTTTAATTACGTTATCAACTTGTCGACGCTATTACGCCACAAGAATGTGTGACGCGCGAACATTTGGAGCCACCCCGAGGGTAATAAAAACTCAAAGAATGCCTTCTCCTTCAATATCTTGCAGGTGTGAAGCCGAGGGGTTGCGCAAGTTTCGCCGTGTCGCCCGATCCACGCATCCCTACTCTCCGGCTCCCACTTGACTCGTATGTTTTAACCCCACTCTAGATTCACCAGGTCCACCGGCTCGAAGGCACATAAAAGAGCGATGCTCGCTCAGTCTGAAGACAGATTTGAGAGAACTTGAATGGGAGTTTTACGGCCGCTTCTCTTGGCGCCTCGTGGTACGGCTGCCACGAAAATAGTTAGTCCCGAATGTCATAATAACATCATGATAGTCGTTAGTGGGGTTGGAAGTCCCCATAAAATGTACAGCGATGCCTATAATTGGCCTAACGGCTGTTGGCTGAATTCCAAAATAAAAAAAATTAATGTATTACGTACATTTAGATTTAGTTAAAAGCAAATATAAATTAACTTTTGGAATTACCCCCGATTTAAATATGAATTGAGTGTTTAAATGATTAACGATTTAATTTAAGTATTTATAGCAGCATTTAAAACAATGAATAGGTAATACACCCAAACGTTGTTTGGCGGCACACAGCTGATTAAATTTACGACAAGTTTTGATTCGCTACTCCATGGAACGAGTACAATACTCAGTGAGCCGCGTTACACAGATCTGTGTAATTGGTTGATTACCAGTAGCCAAAAAGCGCAAGGTCTGGCTCAGAACGCACAACAGCTTGAAAACTATTCAAGTTCACAAGCAATATATAACAATTTTGAATGATGAGAGATCCATAAGTCATGCGACCAATGAATAATAATAATTATTATTTAAACAGCTTATAATGAATACCCTTCTAAATTAATTGTACATCAAAGTGACGCAACAAAACAAATTAAACATTGAATATTTGCATTCAATGAATACACGACGAAGTTAGTATATTCGAAATAACTTGCATCTAAATTTATGCTACAAGGCAATTTAAACATTTGAAACATTTGCACTCAAGGAGTACACAACCAATTAAATTAACCTTCCAAATGAATGGTACTTCTAATGGCAAGTTATGAAGCAAATGAAACATTATAAATAAAACACATCGGGAGGCAATTTTACTAGCAATTGAAGTTCACATTCAACGATATGTTTGGAGGTTTTCAAAAAGCATCACCTTCACAAGGCAAAATCAAAATGGATGCGGAAACGAATGTCTGCTTCTCGAAGAATCCAAAAAACAAAAGTTTCCAAACAACTCCATCAATACAAAACGGAATGTAGGTCAAAATGAACCAATGACAATGAAGCAACCGAATGCTGCACGAAGTTGCAATTAAGGTGCGAGCTCGGCCTAACGGCATCAAAATGGAGGACGAAAGGTGCTGAGGATTGCAATTTTCAGAAAGCTCCGAACTTACGATTTTCAGGAGCTCGGGACTGGCTGCTAAAGAAAGAGAAGAACCTAAGATAGAATTTTGGATCATTTCTCTAAAACACTGCGCGAACAGCTTCGGAATACTTACCCCAGATTGAATTTAGATCACTTAAAACGCTTTTAATCTGCCAACTCGGTGTGAGAAATAACTCTCAAAACAACTACCAGGGCTGCATCGTCCGCACATTCGACGAGGGCCAAAAACCAATAATCATAACTAAACGCTAAACCAAAGTCACCATCACGGCGCGGCGTTAGAAAGGAAACAGATGCGCTTAGAATAAAAGCCACAAATCGAGTCACTGTCCGGCCGGAATTGAGAAAAGCGGGGAGCCCGCAAAAATACAAAACCTGCACCACAGAACTGTGAAACAATAGAGGCGCAATCGAAAAGTAACAAACATACTATCTCGCTAGAAAAAGATGAATTTCTACATCAGCCACACTCTTCTCTGCTACAAATCTGACATATCATTAAGACACTCTAAGGTAAACGACAAGCAACAAACCATTTAGCGGATTAAAATATTTTATTTTTTACTAACCCCACTTAGCCCAGCACACTTGATCCATTGATGTTCAAGAGCGCTTATGTCATTTTTATAAAAGTCTTTATCGAGCTCTGCCATTTACAGCCTCAACAACTTTATTATCGCTTAAAAACTGTTTCTAACCAAGCCCTTTTTTCGAGATTAGAAATAGGTAACAGTAGGATGGGGCTAAATCTGGCGAGTAAGGTGGATATGACCACAATTCGAACCCCAACTCGTGAATGTTTGCCATATCAATCGTACTGGTGTGAGTTGGTGTGTTGTCCTTATGGTGCCGTACTTTCTGTGGTTGCGGCTTACTATTCTTTTGCGTCACTTCTCTAATTAACGTATTTGAGTTTATTGTAAGTATACACACTAGTTAACAAATTTCAGGTTTTGAGGTTATTTTCTTATTTTAGATTACAAATTACAGACATGCTTTTATACTAATGACTCACTTTCGCTGTGGAACTCGAAATCAGGATGGTTCATGGTCATATTCAATTGAGTCATGCATCAGACAATTTACTGAGGCGTTTCCAGGTGTCCAAATCAATCGCAATGCTTTTGCTCACCATAAGCGGATTATTATTCACCGTTTCGAAGACACACTACTGCAACTGTAAATGCAAATCAACAAGTAGACCTACTGTTTTAACTGAAGAAAAGGTAGCTGGCATTAATAATCGAATGCAACTAAGCCCGCATAAGAATATCTCGCGAGACGTAAATTTTAAAATCTCAAAAGCGAAAAATGCCTACTCGGACGCCACTGCCACGAAAACTAAAATGTTTACAGCAGTACCAACTCCTGTTAAATGGGTTGCCTACATACGTCCTTAATCAGCGTTCAGTCATTTACGAAGGCACCGTACTAGAAGTTAACCTTGCGCTGTACTTTATTATGATTACTAGCTGAAACCCGCGGCATATGCCGCAATTAAAATGTACGACGAATTTAATAACTTTTGTTGCACTAAAGAAAGTTTTAAAAGCACGCTAGAGATTGGCAGTAAAGAAAAGTTCCAAAAAATATATTTTCAAATGGAAAGTCTCTGGAAAGGAAACGCTCGCCCCTGGAAGGCGTCCTAATTAATACGATGTTGTTGGAACGCAGTAAAAAAAAATTATGAAAAGAATTGTTCTACAAGTTAAGAAAAGTGAGAGTTTTCCAGTGAATGTAAAAGTTTTACGTGAGCATGGAAGAATGACGTAGCCCACGGCACATGCCGCATTTAAAGTTTTGGGCGTTAAATAGATATACTTTGTTTGCGACATTACAAACAAAAATCTTTTACACACGTCTACTATGGCAAATGCTACACCAAATACATACAATATATACAGTTCACATTTAATTATATATATTTATTCCTAATTCAGTACGTAAAACATGCTTAGAGCCATGTTTATGATAACGGTGATAAAACTTAGATTACATTTAGATTTTAGTTTATTGGCATACATGTTTAACGTCAGTGTACAAACAATTTCTAGAATATTTTATACCACATTGAATATTATGTATCATCGGATGAAAAATTTTATTATTTGGCCTGAACGAGATCAGCTGATTAAATCAATGCCAGAATGCTTCAAGGTAGCATTTGGCAACAAGATTTCAGTAATAATCAATTGTTTTGAGATGAGAGTGGAAAAATCAAGTAGCCTTGAAGTACAATGTACTACATGATCTATGTACAAACAACATAATACGGTAAAGGTACTAATAGGCATCACTCCTCCTGGATCAATATCATTTGTATCACATGGATATGGTGACAGAATAAGCGATAAAGGTCTAACAGAGGATTGTGGGATTTTAAACAATCTCTTGCCAGAAGATTTTGTATTGGCAGAGGCTTTTTAATAAAAGACTCCGTAGGACTACATATGGCCACAGTGATTACGCCTCTGCTTTTCTAAAAGGGAAACGGCAGCTCGATCCAAGGGATATAGCATCAACCAGGAATATAGCAAGCGTGAGGTAGTGCAAGTATATTGTTACAATAATTATCTTAATTATATCTTTTTTTCAGAATACACGTCCAACGCGTTATTGGTGTCCTTCGTCAAAAAAATACAGTTCTTCACGAAACAATGCCTATGTTCCTGGCGAAAAAGAAAACTGACGATGTTGCTGTGGTAGATCAGATATTAACAGTTTCTTCTGCACTCGTAAATTTATGCTCTCCTATAATTGTATAAATATGAAATAAATTGTATTAACAAAGTTAATCTAATTATTTTTACTTTAATAATAATAATAATATCTACAAAATTATTAAAATTAGTTAATTAAGGATCTAACGTTAATACTATCCACCACCATTTATTATATATTGTAAAATTATTTTATTATCTTTTTCTGCATGTGGCCAATTAATAAAAAGCCAAATTACAATATCACATAGCAAAAATTATTAAATAGTAGGTACCTATACGATAAGAAACATAAGGATATTTTAAAACTATGTAAGCTACATTAACAATCAATAAAATTACACATGCTGTCTACACAACATAAAAGAATAAGAAAAATCATTTTTTCGTTGACCGCTTCTTAATTTCAATATTAATGAATTATTTTTCCTAAAAAAGGATGGATTAATAGAAGTCATTAATACACTGTTTTTGATTAATCCACTCTTTTTCATTAATTAACTGTTTTTGTGATTTTGATGTTTTGATGATATTTTGCATGGAGGTTAGTTGTATTAATCAAATTTTTCGTCACAAAAAAAGATTTTGAGGTCAACGAAAACTTTTTGTAATCAACTTGTTTGTTAATGGGTTATTAATAATCTCAACTATTAAAGGCACTCACTCGATTATTAATCGCCTTCATTAACACACTTGTTGGTTAAATAACTATTAATGCATAAAGAATAACGGATATTTTGAAGCTATTTAATATTTATTTATTGTGGCATCTCTAACAAGTGTTACCCTTATTACAAGAGATGCAGTGTAGATATATTCTGCTATATGCAGGTATGAGCGTTATAGCATGTAAATTAAAATTAAAATAATCATCCTAACTAAAATAAACTTTAATCATGGTTGCAGGAGATGGATCGATGCCGTAACTTGCTACTATGACTTCCCGTACTGATTGGTAAATTTAAGTCTTAAAAATTTGTTACATCAATAGTTCATTTTGTTTCATTTTAGTTATAATAATACTTTTTTACAACAGATGCAAACATACGGTATGGAGCTGACAAATCAATGTTGAGCAGTATGTAAATTCGATTCACAAGCTTTAATATATCAGTAATCGGAATTCTGGTATAAAAAGAAGGTACAAAGAATAACCGTGAGAAACGAACAAGCCTAGCGGGTACTCTTAAAGTTAATAGCAAAAGCAGCTTGCTATCATTAATCTTATTATTCCATAATTTATAACAAAATTTTAATGAATTTAAGGTACATAAACAATCAAAATATTTACATAACAGTACAAAATAACAGAATAACTAATGTCTAAATTAAGTATGAAAAAGAATTGCAATGGATAAAGTATAAAGGATCAACATATTTACAAATTCTATCAACATAGAATAACAAAATAATTCTATTTATATACTGCTCCACAAATGTACTGGACCACCCATAAAAATGTATTTATTACATTACGTCACAATATATATACCGTCTGTTCTATAAAAAAGGCCCCGCCTTCTAGCTACTTTATTAATTATTTTAGACCCAATAACCTTATATCAAATCAAATGGCACATAAAAACCTACATTTTAACACTATCAAATTTTTTTTATCTTCAATTGTTTCAGAGTGGTGACGTCACGTGCAATTTTTTTAAATGACACTGTATATTTTTTGACATTTTCTGGTAGAGGTTTTTTTTCTCTTTTCAATACGACAAAAAGTTATAAAGAAAAGTTGTTTAGAATCAACATCTAGGCCCCTATACCAAATTTCAAAATCCGCGGCCAACTTTGATTTCTCACATTTTCTTTCAAGTTTATTTCCCAAATCAAAGAATTTTATTTTTAACAAAGTTTTTTTATTATGAAATAAAAAACTTTGTTAAAAGTAAAATTCTTTGATTTGGGACCTAAACATAAAAAGAAATTGAAGATCAAAGTTGGCTGAGGATTTTGAAATTTGGTATAGAGGCCTATGTGTTGATTCTAAACAACTTTTTTTAATAACTTTTTGTCGTATTTGCCACATATAAGGTACTTTACCTCACAGAAAAATAGGTTTTTTAAAATTTCCAAGGCATACTTGATCTCTCAGAACTAAAATTATGTTGGAAATTCGCCTTTAACCAAGCAGGGCTGAACCCCAAAAAATGAAAATTTAAATCGAGAATTTTTTACCTTTCACAAGAGTCGTTTCACCTATCCGGGGACACACTGTATATAAAAGCTTTTGTTTTATAGTATACTCATATTAAGCATATTTAATTTCACTATTCTCAAATATCAACTGAAGAATTAACAAAATCATATTAATAAAATTATGAAACTATAAAAAACTATATTTCACAAAAATAAGACGAATCACAAAAAAAGGTTTAATTAATAGTTCTTTGAGTCTCTCCAGAACGTTTAAAAATCTTTGGCAACAATTCGGCATACTTTGTATGCAATGTGCTATCAATATTTGGGCAAAATTCAAAATTTTAAAATGATATTTTATTAATGGACTTCGTTTTCTTTAAACAGAATTATGAAAAGAAATGCTTTTTATAGTGACACAATCATGAAAGGTTACCAAAAATTTCATGACTGCCCTTTTGGAAAATATTTTTAAAAATTGCACCAATATATGCAAATGGTCCAGTTCATTTGTGGAGCAGTATATTTACAGAGTTCACATAACCACTTTCCTTTAGGAATTTTTTTAATTGTAGGCATGCTGAATGGTACCATTTTATTCTACATTTTCTGTCATAACATTTTACCATTTGTTCGCCGTCGTCTGGTTTCCTACAGTGACACCATAGCTGCAATCCATAATTAAAATAGGTACATAACATTGTAACAGATAATTCACAAAATTACAAACCTCTTCATCATATATGCCTATTACGATGTCACTGGAAATTGAACCGACACCTATAGCTCACATGTCCATGGGGATGTCGTCTGAACTTGGACCAGCACTCGTAGATGGCATATCCATGGCGATGTCACTACAACTTGAATCCAAACCAGTGGTCATAGATGGCAGAACTAATGTTAGAATCTAGTAATTTCCAAGTTTTGTATTGGTAACACTTTTGACATCTATCATATTGACATTAAATCGTTAACCTTATTTAAGCTAAACGACTCAATAAATCGGAGGCGTACTCATCATTGTGGTATGGCGCATTTCAAAACAGAATTAATAACACACACAAAAATAGCGACAATAGCAATAACAAAATAACAGATTTAACAAAATCAACAGCAATTTTCACACTTTGACTTGCACAATATCGCAAGATAGTCCAGTTACATTAGACGGACAACCGCAGCATCTGCCGAAAAAATCCAATGTGCTGAAATTTTGCATCACGTGAGTCAGTTTGACAAATCAGATCACGCTTGAAGTGAAAACGACCCTAGGGTGATTTTCAATCACTATGCAAACTTCCTAATTAAATTTCAGTAGTATCCTATGACAAATTGGTGGCACTGTAAATCTAAGTCAAATTCGAGATTAGCAGGTTAGCTTTTCCGTCAGTCTGTGTCAAAACTGACGCAAAAGCTAACCTGATAACCTCAAATTTGACGTAGACATACAGTGCCACCAACATAATATTATTATAATGAAGTGTCAAATTAATTTGTCAGAAAATGCCTAATTTATTTAAGAACTTATCTTTCCGAATTCACCGCGGCCAGTGATAAATCCTTATAATTTTGACAAATAACATCCCTCAAGTGCGTTGCCTTTAAGAAATAACCCTCGGCTTCGCCTCGGGTTATTTCTAGGCAAGCACTTTCGGGTTGTTATTTGTCAAAATTATTGCGGGTGATTAGCACTGCCCTTGGTAAATTATAGCTGACAACCGCAGCATCTGCCGAAAAAATCCAAGTGAGCTGAAATTTTGCATCCACCTTTATTTTGAAATTACAAATAATGTCTCAAAAGTCCCCATCGATATGGCGCTTGCGTTTTGAGTTATTCAAGGTCAAAGGTCACAGAAATAAGTTTTTCGCAAATATCTCGCTTTCTATGGGTCGTATCACCAGTTCTTTTATCGGAGGTTATGCAAATTGCCTGCGACTTTTTGGCGTTTAATCTAAGACCATTATTGCTAAACCAGACAGTAAGATTATGTAAATCCTCATTTATCTTACGAATAGCCATGTTTAAATTTGATACTTCCGTTGTTATATATATCTGAAGATCATCAGCGTACATATGTATCCGGCAGTGCAAGTGCTCCGTTTTTCGTGCCGGTGAGTGTATAAAAGTTACGCCTATGCATACTACGTTGTTTTACATTGAGCTCTTGGTATTTAACGTTACAGACAAATCTTACGCAAGCGTTTTGTACTCGCTGTAGTTTAGTTTTGTTGTATTCTGTGAGATTTGGAAAATACCCAATTTTTTTAATAAATCTTGACATGAAGTTGTGCATGGGACTCTCATGATTGCCCTAATAATTCTCTTTTGCGCTAGAAACACTCGTTTTGCATTCACCGCATTGTACCAATAGAGAATACTGTATTGTACTACGCTTTGCACCGCTGCGAAGTAATAAACCCGTAATGCGTTGAGACTAAGGCTGTCCCGAAGGTACCTAACTGCAAAGCAAGCCGAGTTTAGTTTATTTACAATTTCGTCGATTTGGACAGACCATTTCAAATTTGAGTCAACAGAAACCCCTAGAAACTTAGTGACTTCAGATTGGTTGATTGATTTACCGCTCATTTTTACTAAAAGAGATTTGTCATTAAAGTCTTTAAAAGACAGTAAAGTAGTTTTTTTAGAGTTCAAAATTAAGTTATTATTTCTACACCAATTTGTCATTTTATCGTTTATCTCAGACAAGCCACTTGACAGGTCGAGCAGATTATCTTTTGCAAGTATGCACGATGTGTCATCGGCAAACTGTATTAAGGCAGGGACCCGCAGATCTGTTGAGAGATCGTTTACAAAAATTATAAAAAGAAGAGGACCTAAAATTGATCCTTGAGGGACACCTTTTTTTAAACTAACTGCATCAGAAAAAACCACTGCACCACAGGTATTGGGGTCTGTACTTTTAATACAAATTTGCTGGGTTCTGTTTTCCAAATAAGAAGTGAATAGATTTAAACAAAGTCCACGGATGCCGTAATGTTCTAGTTTTTGTAAGAGTAAGGCATGGTCTATTATTTCGAAGGCTTTGGATAGATCAAAAAAAATTCCAGAAACAAATTGTTTTCTATCGAGTTGTTGTATTATGGCATTTAGGGAATAGCACAACGCATCAGTAGTGGACTTCTGTGGCAAAAACCCATATTGGTTTGATGATATTAATTTGTTTTTTAAAAAGTAGGACAGCAGTCTGTTAAAAATTACTCTTTCATAGACCTTAGAGAAGATAGGCAACAACGAAATAGGTCTGTAGTTATCAGGAAGATCCTTCCTGCCTTTTTTTAATACTGGAATTACCTTTGAAGATTTTCATTTATCTGGAAAAATTCCAGTTTGTAAACATTCATTGATAGCGTTGGCCAAAGCTACCGCAATTTTGTTGCCCACCCACTTAACAACCATAGGGGGTATATTATCCATGCCCGTGGAGAATTTTGGGGACAAGTTTTTAATGATACCCAAGATTTCGTGTTCATCTATAGGAAAGAGAAAGAAATTGAAATTTACAGCGGACCGGTTAAACTGTATTAAGCGGTTCTGGTTTGTAATTATTTTATTTGAGTCAAACTGTGTCTTAAAAATGTCAGCAATGCCTTTTGGATCCGTAATAATTTGTTGATCGTTAAGTAGTTCAGTTACGTCCGTCGTACTTTTGTTTTTTAAAGTTTTGTTAATTTGTTGCCAAACTGTTTTTGTTTTGTTCTTTGAATTTTGAATCATTTCATCATTTAACGCGATTCTGCTATCCCTTAAAAAGCTCCTGAAATTTCTTTTTTCTCTTTTATAGTGCTCAAGAATTTTAAGATCACTGGTTCTTTTATATAGCAAGAATAAATCTTTGATTCTTAACGACCAATTTTTAATTTGAGTGTACTTAATTTGATTTTTGATTTTTGACTGCCAGTTAGATTGATTCGAGTTCTTTTTAGCGGAAAATTTATATCGAAATAATATAGAAAGATCTCAAGAAACTTATTATATTTTTCATTCGAGCCACCCGCAGCAAAAACGTCCTGCCAAGTTTCCGAATCTAACTGATTGGCGAAATTGTTTAAATTGTTCTGGCTAAAATAACGTTTGTAGGTAAATATTGGTTTTTTCTGATCCGATTTTTTACTTAGATTACCATTATCTAAAGACAAAACTTGGGTGTAATGATCAGAAATGTGAGTCGCAATTATCTCACACTGTGGTGTACTTACAGTAAAATTTGAAAATATATTGTCTATTCTAGTAGCTGTATTTTTTGCCACTCGAGTCATGCCCTCCACGTGGGGTGATAAATTGTATGCAGCGAACAACTGTGTCAGTTCGCCTGCGCAACTGCTTGGACTCGCCTCGGATTCTGCAAAATTCAAATTGTAATCGCCACAGACAATAATTATTTTATTATTGCTAAAAATGTAGTCTAGTAAGGTATTCATTGTCTCTAAGAATATACCAACATCACCAGATGGTGACCTGTATATGCAAACAACATTAAATATTTTATCATTTATCTTAAATTGGGCACAGCAGAACTCGCAGTGCTTATCAATTAGCTTAACAGGTACCTCTAGCTTTGTCGATTGAATTTCTTTATTTACAAAGATAGCAGTACCGCCACATTTAAAAAATATTCGACACGAATAACCCACTAGATTATAGTTATCTAAGCCATAAAACGACATTTCACTATTTTGTAGGTGATGTTCCGCCAAACACACAATATTAGGTTGCACCTCCTCTAATAAGATTGACAGTTCGTTAACTTTACTACGCATACCACAGATATTTAGATTCATGACTTTGAAAACATCGTGCCTCTTTGCTAGATCGATAGTTCCCTCCGCTGCCGTTTCTGAAAAAAACGCCTTACTTGAATGTTGGGGGGCCACATGGCAGGATCCAGGGCTTTACGCAGATTATCTTAATTTATTTTTACCATAAACGAGGCATACAAGTCAGGCTTCTTTGAGTCATGTTTTTCACACACAGCTTCCGAGAACTGTTTTCTGATAAAGCCCTGTAGATTATCGGCTGTTGTTTCCGGCGATAACATGGATACATGGAGAGCTGTTAATTTCGGAATCCCTGCGATGTTATTAGTAGGGGCACCGCTTCCAATAACAACTGGGAACCTCTTGGTATGTTTTTTATACGAAACAAATTTAAAATCGTCCTTTTTTGAGGGGTGGATGTTGGTTAGTTTTTCATGGTTGTTTATTACTGGAGGTTTTGATTCTGATTTTCCTAGATTTATGATCTCACTGTATTGAACTAAGGCTGCAGCTTGATGGACAGCTACAGCAACATCCGATTTAGTGATTTGTTGATTTTTTGTCACCTCGCCAGGTTGTTTCAGTTCAGTCTTTGTTACTCCTATTTTGGTAGGCTTTTCATTAATGGTTTTATTTATCCATACGATGACAAAGTGCGTCCTTCAATTTGGTCTTTCCACTGGTGAAATGCTGGAAAGCTGAAGAAGAATTACTCCAATTCATTATTTCGAAACTTTAACCACACTTCCGCAAAGATCGGTTACGTCACCGCTGGCATCGGTAGGTCGGCACCACTCGGGTCAGAATATGCAGGGTTGCCAGACTGAATGCATGCGCGTTTTAAAAATATACTTTTGCAGAAACGGTTTCAGAATGTACCAGATTCGTAGAATTGTACCAGGTCTGGCAACGCTGCTAATATCAAGACGCCGCCCACATGTGTAACAGCACATAGACCAGGAGTTGATTTATTTGACCTTGGGAAGTGTTCTGCTTTATTATAGAGTTATGATGATGATGTTCTAAATATACAAATATTAAGTTAATGCTAAATACGTTACAGTGGCTAAGTATCAAACAACGTATTTATTTTAATACAGTGGTTTTGATTTACAAAGTTGTTAATAATTTATTACCAAATTATATGTCGGATCATTTGATACTAAATGCTGATGTTCATCAATATGAAACAAGGAATCGATTTGATTTTAGGCTGCCTACTTTAAGCGAGTACACAAAATTCTCTGTATTACAAGGGACTAAAAGTCTATAATTCGCTCCCTCAAGATGTAAACAAAATGACAAACATTTAGAGCTTTAAAAAATATTTGAGCAGCTTTGTGAAACAATACTATTAATATTAATGTTATTAATGACAAATGAGTTAAGATATAATAATAATAATTCTATGTACTAGTATATTATACTAAATAAATAAACCTACTTACTTACTTTATCCTTTTGGGAGTTAATTGTAAAATGATTTAATATGCCGAATTTCAATTTCCTGCCTGTAATAATTACTTTATGGCTATTTTTAGAACACTTTTGGCCTATTTAACCAGTTTGAGAGGATGTATTTCGAAAAACTCTAAAACTTATTTCTGATTAGTAAAACGATTTAAAATGCCAAATTTCAACTTACTGCCTGTAGTAGATTTGTTTCATTTAACCCCTTTCGTGGATGAATTCTCCAAAACCCTAAAACTGATTCGACCCGATTTGAAAAATGTTCCATTTTAACTTCCTATACTTGTAGTAGTTTCCTGGGAGCGATATTTAGAAAAACGTATTTGTCCCATTTAACTTTTTTGGGGATGAATTTTGCAAAACCTTGACATTTACTTGATCTGATTTCTAAAACGAACTAATATGTCGAATTTCAGCTTCCCACCTGTAGTAGTTTCCTCGTTGTAGATCTTTACAAAAACAGGTCTACCACATTTAGCTCCTTTGGAGGAATGAATTTCGAAAAGCCCTGAAAATGATTTGATCTATTTCTAAAAAGAACTAATATGGCGAATTACAACTTCTTACCTTTCCCCAGATTCTATTATGTAACGATCTGTGAAGTAGAAGTCGATCCCTTCGAATAGAGGGTAAAGGCACTTCTTTGTAGACGATATTGGATGTTTTCCCTTCTGGTTTGAGCACCACTAAGTTGTTAAACAGTGTAGATAAAGTTGATCGAGAAAAAAACAGTCTTCCCTCAAGTCGACCCCAGCCTGATCAGCGACTGTCCCTGCACCTTATTGATCGTCATAGCAAAGCAGGTTTTTACGGGGAATTGCAGTCTGTTAAATTGAAAAGAATAGTCTGAAAGAATAAGGGTTAATCGAGGAAGGAAGACTGTTTCCCTTTCTCCAAAACGTATACAAATTTTGGCCTCAGTGGTGTTACGATGCGGAGCTTTCACCTACAGTCGAGTTTAGAAGTCTTCACGTTTCTCAGTAGTATAAGTGCTCTAATTTTCAAAGGCAGGCGATTTGGAAAAAGTCCGGGAGGGTAGAGAGTGTGGAGAAGCTCAACGTGGTAGTGCACTGTGTCATCTGCTTCCACCACAGTGTTAATCGATTGATAGATCTCTTCCTCCGAATGAAAGGCTCCGAGGTGTGTGTTGTTAATTTTTAGTGCCTTGTCATTCTTCAGAGCGATACTCGCCCTTCTTCGAAGCCAGAACACAGGTTTTGCTGTTATGTTCTTGATGTCGGAATATATTATGTTAGTGGGGCTGGCGATATCTGTCACGGCTTGACATAGGTTTTTGTTGCCGAGTTTCAAGAGAAGTTTGGAAAACTATTCGGCCTTGGAATATCCTCTCAAGTGAACCCTTTATGTAAATTTAAGAGAATATGTCCTTATTGTACTGATACTGCATTTTTAAAAATCACTGTTATAACACGTATTTGTCTTGAAAGCAACTGCCATTTAAATATCATCGTCGAGCTGATAAAACCACAGTAAATAGAAAGCCACTAATGGGACCCGTTGAAAAATATTTTGCAATTTACAAAACTTTTTTATAGACAACGTTTAACTTATGGCACTATCCATCAGGTAAAATTTAAATTTTTAAATTTTCAAAACTACTCGCACGTGACGTTGCTACATACACTTGACCATAGCTAAATACTGGTTGTGACGAATATTATATATTCCTACTTTATCCAGAGTTTGTCTTTGTGATTTATTAATTGTCATGGGAAGGGTACCACAAAGAAGAGCTAGGAGAAGGCCGAATAGAATTTTGAAATAATAGATTAGATACAAAAGCGATGACTGAATGCAATTTAAACGAAAGAAACTTTGAGGATGGAAGAGTATTAAAAACAGGTGTTGGATAACGTCGAAAAACGTTTTAACAATATACCTACGTATGCTTGTATCAACAGGAAAAGCAATGAACCAGTGTGTAAATAAGCACATCCACATAATTATAATAAGCAGAAAAAGCACCTTACAGCATCTGAGCAATACCGATTTGTTTTAACTGTCATTTTACATATATTTTAACGTTTGTTTCACAAATCAGCAGACCGTTGATTTCAAATAAACATTTAGTAGTTACAGTAGTCCATTGCAAAAATCAGCGGAACACCGCAGGCTGACTTCGAGAATACACTTGGTTTACTGCTACTGCATGGCCGGCTGCAACCACTTGAGAGCTACAATATGATGGGTTTTCTCTAAAACTTATCAATTTATTTTCAATTTAGGACTTTTGTGCACATCAACACGGTAACGGCTTTTATTTAAAAAAATAATTATCGAAATCAGCCCAGTGGAAGTCTCAAAATAGATGTCGAAGGAAAACGCTTCACGTTTTAAATATATAGATCAATGCGAGACTCAGAATGATTGACTGTAACGGTATACTTTGGTTAGGCAGCTCAGTTATAATCAACGAGACTCTCAGAATGATTGATTGTAACGATATACTGTGGTTAAGCTACTCAGTTATAATCAATGAGAAACTCAGAATGATTTATTGTAATGGTATATTGGGGTTAAGCATATCAGTTATCATTGATGACAAACTCAGAATGATCGATTGTAACGATATACTGTGACTAAGCAGCTTAGATGTAATCAGCGAGAAACTCAAAAGGATTGATTGTAACGGCATACTGTGGTTAAGCAGCTCAATTACAATCAATGAGAAACCCATATACCTACTAGGGTTCAGCAGCTCAGTTATAATCAATGAGAAAATCAGAATTATTTATTGTAACGATACACTGTGGTTAAACAGATCAGTTATAATCAATGAGAAACTGAAAATGATTGATTGTAGCGATATACTGTGGTTAATCTGAGTCATTCCAACATGGGTGCCAAAGGTGGTGTTTGTGCTAAGAAAACAGAATGATACGATGATATCATTGAGTGTTATGGTATGTGTAAGCGTTCGTATCATTTTGATTGTGCTGATCTTCCCATACACGAGTTTAGAAGCATAGTGGATGATAAAAGCATCAAGAATTAGGAATGTAAGAGTTGTGTAGATAAAAATAATTTACCTGCCAATGTAAACATGACCTCCAGTAAAATGCACTTTAGGTTGCCTAGCCCAACTATAGAATCCTTAGGATCATCTGCAGCAGAACGTATGAAATAACTCAACAACCAACAACCCTAGTAGCACAGATTGTTGGGCCAACGTCGGAATATAGTTGGCATGGTTGGTAAATGGTTGGTAGATTTGCCAACTAATATCCTACGTTGGGCCAACATTGGTATAAAATGAAATATTCGTTGAATTTGTCAACAATAATCATATGTTGGCCCAGCGTTGGGATATCATCAGCGTGCTAGGAAGATAGTTGTTGCATTTATTAACAATAACCGTGCGTTTGCCCAACTGTAATATTTTGTTGTGAATTTTAGTTATTTATAACAGGCAAGTTGAATGAGTGAATACTGAAGCCAATTCATCAATTGGCAATTTATTAATTCCATCAGTAATTATGGCAAATTTCGGTATGATCGTAAATAAATTTGTCTATTATGTTTATCAATCAGTTTTTGTACAACTGACGCATGCCCCGTGATGTTATTAATGACGTATTGCGCATTGCGCGAGCCAAGCAACCGCCACCCCGCTGTTCGTGGTTTCTGCCCTCTGCAACGCGCCCGGCGCCATTATCCATGCGAGCTTGCGTTGTTTGTTCTTGTACTTGTGGGTCCTTTTCTTCCTACATATCCAAGATTTGGTAAGTAAAATTAACAATAATGGGATCCTCATGTACTGTAACTTATTTATGTTTTGAAATAACCCACATTATGGATAAATAGAAAAGGGACCTAACAAATTAGCTATAAACAATTTTCGTCGATATGAGTACTTATTTCTGTAAATCTTGTACTTTGTGATCACTCTTGTTTCTTATTACTTCCTTTTACTATAAAGGAAGTATTGGATTCACCCCAAAAATTCGAAATTGAGTTTTCAACAGATCTTCACGTTTTAGAGTCCCCTGATCCCAAAAAACATATTTTTTTTCATTGGTCTGTCTGTGTGTCTGTGTGTGTGTCTGTCTGTGTGTCTGTCTGTGAACAGAATATCTCAAAAACGAAAAGAGGTATGGCGTTGAAACTTCATATATAAGTTTTGTGTACTATGTAGATGAGACAGCAAGCTTTTGAAGAAAATCGCATAACCGGAAGTAGGTGTTTACTCTTGTGATTTTTCAGTTTTTTTCGATTTTTTCAAAAACGGCTCTAACGATTTTTTTTAAACTTTAAATTTTTCTTACATTTTTAATGTGTATTGATGTGAGATAGGTGATTTTCCAGTTAAATACTTCTAAAGTGGGTTTCTTTTGTTTTTTTTCTATTTTTTTTATTAACTCCTATTTTAAATAAAACACCCGGTATATTATTACATTTTTGAATTCACCTTAAAATTCTAGAGAAAATTTGTCTCTTCAACTAACACTCGATTTTGTACCGTTTTTGTAGAATTTGTAATTTTTGAAAATTTTTAACAAATGGTTAAAAATTAAAAATGAAATTTTTGACTAATTATAAGATCACTGTAAAAGGAAGTTGTGTGAGTGTATCACACCAGATTTTATATTCAATATTATAACTGTTTTTCCCAATTTTTAGAAGAATACACAAACATGTTTCACGTTGTGGAGTTCGAAGGCCTGCTTGGACTATAGTTGGAGATGATGAGTGGTTGACATCGAGAAAGCAAAAAAGTTTTTGGCCTTCGTTTAAATTAACTTCACAATAAATGTTTGGTTCATGGAGATCCTACATGTGAAACGTGGATGGTGTACGCTGTAAAGCGAATATTTTCTAGTACTGGTCAGTATACGAACGTTACACAGTAATCTTGCAGTTTTGGGATCCATATTAGCACGTGTCTCAAAGTAGCACAAGTTGAAAAATAGATTGTTGCAATATTTCTTACATACATGATTGTTTCCGTGCTCTTTATTTTCAGTATCGTTAATGAACCCATTAAAAAGCTTAGTTTTGTCTGCAAGTAGTAAAGAAAATTTAAACAATTTTTTGTTGAGGTCGGTTAAAATAATACCAGTTTTCAAGAAAAATCGAGAATACAAATTTGTTTCTACATACAAACAGATCTTTATCTCATATGTAATTTATAATGTTTATATCATACCAGTATATAAATTGATAATAATTACTCTATTTTAAGGTATGTTATAACAAAATAACGCTCCAGGGAACTTATTTTTTTATAATGTTATTATGAAAAAGTAATAGTAATTTAAGATTCAAGTAATGTTATCAAGCTTTTTAGATTACGAGAGAATAGTTTGAATGAACGAGCGACGTTACGAGCGAGTTCTTTAAAATTCGCGAGTAATGTAGAAAGCAGATAACGTTACGTATATCGTAACACGGTTTATTTTATCCTAAAATTCTATTTTTTAAACAAGGAAAAATTGTTATTAGTGACACTTACAACAGCGACACTTATATCGGCTGTGGTGGTATCACTGGTAAGATAGTAACACTGTCAAGTTATGTTAAATTCGAGATTAGCAGATTAAGTTTTGCGTCAGTCTGTGTCAAGTAACAAACAAAACCTTACCTACTAACATCGAATTTGACATAGATTGACAATACACGTCAGTACTGCCAACATGTGATTAAATGCTAATAAAGTATTGTATGTTATTTTTCTTAACGACACTAGTGTTATTAAATGCATCTTAACGCAACTTGTTGCTAAGGAGTTATGCTTATAATCATAGTAACATAATAGGATAACATAATAGTAATTTACGATACAAGTGCGTAAAGCTACTCTTTAGGCACTAGTGGGGTCAAGTTAAAACGCGAGTGAGCGAGCGTTTTAAGCCCCACGAGTGACTAAATATGCTTTACGCATGTGTATCGTACAATATTTTATCTACGATAGAATCTAAAAAATACGGTAAATATAAAAAATATTTTACTTGTAAATTAGAGTTACTAGCAATCGGTCCTAATTTTGAGTGTTTTAAAAATTTTAAAACACGTTGCTGCTAACTACGTGCCTAATGAAATTTTTTAAGCACGTTGCTATTAACGCCGTAAACTAATGAAAACATGTTATTAAACAGTCGTTTTGCAAACTTAAAACTGCCAACTAAAAGGCAATTTTACACACTGTCGTAGATAAACACTATTTGTTTCCATTGAAAATTACAAGTGATAACTAGGAAAATGTAATTCAAAATCACTTTGACTTGAATTATATAAGAAAACTGGTATGACATACAACGTTGAAAGCATTATGAACTAAGTGCCGCGATTCTTGTACACACCTCGGGCCAAAGGCTCTTGGTTTGTACACTAACAATTTTGGGGGCTTCTTTTGCTCATAATGCCCTTGATACTTTAATAACTATTAGCACCCCATACTACAACCTTAATTCTACTTTAAACTAGATAATGCCATAGCAATATAAAGTTTTAAAATCTATAAACCTTGCCTCAACTATAATAATTATATTTGTATTTTGAAGTGCGATTTATATTTGTAGCGGGTCAAATTTAAATGACGTGGATTTGATATTAATTTTGTCTTTGCATTTCCAGAAAATATTTTAAAAGCAAGAGAAACGCTAAAGGAGGCCGAAAGTGAATCAGAACTAGTTTCTGCATCGGAAGAAACGAGGGGAGAAAAAGGAAAGCGAAGAGAAGAATTTTATACAGCAGTGATGATAGTGGGGATGAAATAAATAAAATAAAATAAAATAACATAAACCTTATTTTCTGAACCTTGCAAGGTTGATATACTTGGTGCTTTTTAATATTGCTGAAAATTATTCGTTTTTCAAATATATTATAACTTACTTGTTTTATACAAGATTTGTAAGTATTGTATATATGTTTTCCTTTATGTATAATAAATGGCATTTTTATTTACACTTGTTTATTTGTCTTTTCATACCTATCGATTAATACAGAAAGCTGAGTTAGATTATTTGTTGGCTTTTGGTTGTTCAATTTTTGGATGCTGGTTTGGGAATACTTTAAGGGATCAAATATAATGTACACAAAATTAAACCATACATCCCTAGCGCTGTTCACCAAAAAATTTAATGAACATCAATTCGTTTATATTACTGAAAGAACATGGGGGCACATGAAGTTACAGCAGCGCATGTTAATGTAAGATCTCTAGTTCCAAAATTAAATGAGTTAAAATTATTACTCCATAATTGTAAATACGACATTTTAGCTGTAAGTGAAACATGGCTTTCGCATGATGTTTGTAATGACCTTATATATATTGATGGTTAGAATTTATTTCGACGGGACCGGGAAGGTAGAGCTGGTGGTGTTTGTCTTTATGTTAAAACCATTTATAAATGCATGCTAGTAGAAACAAACAACACAATAGAACAACTTTGGTTATCATTGCAATTAAATAAAATCTCAATTTCAATAGGGTGTCTATAGACCTCACTCTGTTAACTATAAATATTTTTGTGACGAACTTGAACAATCGCTAACTCTTCTCTCTAATTTAACTGATTACGTTACTTGTCTTGGTGACGTTAACATAAATATGCTAGATTTGCATAAACCTGATATACTATATTTTCAATCTATGATAGATGCTTTGAATTTTACTCAATTAATTACAGAACCTACGCGTATAACACGGAGTAATAAAACTCGATTGGATGTTATTCTTGTTAACAACATTGCAATCGTGAGTAGTTCTGGAGTGGGTGGTCATGAATTTGCTGACCAGGAACTAACTTTCTGCAACTTACTTATTCAATCTCAATCTATCACACCTGCATTCAAAACAGTTCGAAATTTTCGAAATTTTAATTTAGAATTGTTTCAGGACGATCTGCGTAGAATACCATGGCACCAAATATTTGTTATTAACGATATTAATGCAAAAATTGAATTTATATATAATAACTTAACGGATTTACTTAATTTGCACGATTCATTTATAGCTATAAAGGTAACCAAATCTAAGCTGCCGTGGTTGACAGATAATGTTAAATTTGCAATGACACTCAGAGATAAAGCATTGGCTAAAAAAGCATATTTCCAATTTGTCGCTAATAATTGCAATTCTAAAGAAATGTGGAATAAACTAAAGAATATAAATATTACTACTAAAGGAAAAATTGAAATTCCACCGCACTTAGCCAAATCTGACGAATTAAATAACTTTTATCTAAACTCCGTTCCTGATATAAATAACAGTGATCCTAATGAAGTAATAGAATTTTATAGAAAATACAAATTAATTTCAAATAAAGAGGAATTTAAAATAAAGTGGGTACCACAGACGTGCTGAAAATGATTAATGCTGTTGAAAGTAATGCTGTTGGACAGGATGGTCTAAATATTCAAATTATAAAATTTTGCCTACCAGTGCTACTTCCATATTTTACACATATAATTAACTGTTCGCTACTTACAAATACTTTTCCTGACAGTTGGAAAAAAGCAGTAGTAATACCGATTCCTAAAAAATCGAACCTTGAAAAATTTAAGTTATGAATTATCAATTAAGAGAATACCGACACGAAAATTCAATACCCGATATTCAGTCAGGATTCAGACCCAATAGAAGTTGTTCGACAGCCTTACTATATATCACGGATGAATTGTTAGCTGCTCAAGATCGAAATAAAATTTCTGCTCTTACACTACTTGATTATAGTAAAGCGTTCGACACTATTGACCATAACATTCTTACTGCAGTTCTTAGCTACATTGGTTTATCTACTTCCGCCATTTCTCTGTTTGAAAGTTACTTGACAGGAGTGCGTTAGAATCGCTGATAATACATCTCAATATCTACCAGTTACCAAGGGAGTTCCTCGGGGTTCTATACTGGGTCCCTTACTTTTTATAATTTATACATCTAGTTTCTATAAATATGTTAAGACCTGAAAATGTATGCAGACGATTCTCAATTACTGCATTCTTTTGCTCCTAATAACTATGGAAAAGCTGTAAGTGATATAAACACTGATCTTGATGCAGTAAGCCTTGTATCGCGGCAGCACTCCTTAGTTATTAATCCGCAAAAGTCCGTTGTTATTTTCTTCGGAAATAAAGATGTTGTCGCCGCTCTAACTCCTAACGCCTGCGTAGCGATTGATGGTGATCCAATTCCCATTAAAAATGAGGTTAAAAATGTAGGCCTTCTTATGGATAATACATTTAGATATGAAAAATATATAAATAATTGCATAAGGAAAAGTATTCAAGCACTGAAGTTGATTTATCCGCATCGACATGCTTTATCTACTGAAACTAAATCTGTGATTTGTAACGCTTTCGTGCTTTAAAATTTTTTCTATTGCAGTAAGATTTATGGCCCCTCTATTACCCAGGGTACTGCAAGTAAAATTCAAAGAGTTCAAAACTCATGTTTGCGCTTAATATTTGGAATAAGCAAGTATGAGCACATATCTTATAAATTAACACATTTGCACTGGTTAAATATGAGAAGCAGACGTTATCTACAATTTGCTACTCTTTGTCATAAAGTCATTAGAACCAAACAGCCAGCTTACCTATACAATAAAATTACTTTCAGAACAGATGTGCATTCCTTAAATTTAAGATCCCAAGGAGTAATATTACCACCTTTACACAAAACCGATTTGTTTGAACGATCTTTTCAATTCCAAATTTATAAACTCTATAACAGCATTCCACAGAAATTTAAAGAATGCACTCCGGTAACCTTCAGAAATAACAGGCGTGACCAATTATATAAGCTGCAAACAAACTAAATCTTACAGCTATTTTTATTTTTTATTTTTATTTTTATTAACGTTTATAATATAACATTCATTACATATATTGTTGGAATTATTTGCACAATCACAGAACAACATATATTAATGTTTTATTTTATTAACTTTTGCATTTGCACTTATTTTTTTTTAATTTGTAAATAACTTTAGGCAAACGTATCAATTACGCAATATAGAAATATCCGGGTACCAATGGAAGATCAAGGGTAGTGTTGCACTACTCATTTGTATTGAAACCCTGTGGTTTTCCAATTCGACTTATTATTTTTATGCCATATAATTAATTACTGTATGATAATTTATTGTTGGGAAATAAATACATTATTATTATTATTATTATTATTTAGGCTTGTTGAAACCCCAAATGAAAATTTGTCGTCGATCTTAGTTACTATTGTTGAAAAACTAAATATACCAAATTTTGAAATTCAAGACATTGAAGCCGTTCACAGAATTCCGACAAGAAGCGTAAATAATAAACCCCGATCAATTGTGGTGCAGTTTGCCCGGAGAATCATTCGGAACCGCTTCATCGAGAGCAGCAAGAAAGTCAAGCTGGCCAACAATAACATCGTGTCGAACAGCGGAAGCGGTGCTTTACATAAATGAGCATCTTACACCTATGAATAAAAATCTACTGTGGAAGGCCAACAAAGTTAAACGAGAATTGGGGTACAAACATCTATGGGTTTCTAAAGGTGTCATACAATTAAAGGAGAGTGATTCCTCCCCAATCATCATTTTTTGTCTGAAGACGATCTGCCTAGGAATTGAAATGTAGTCAATTCAAGTGTAAATACTGCTGATTCGAAACGCTCGTTTCAGCTTTATTATCAGAATGTATATGGCTTGAACACAAAAACTGAAGAATTTTCACTTAATACTTTAGAATGTGAATATTGTTAGAACTATTTGTCAAGCTTAGCTATTTCCTCAGATTTTAGTATCTTTTCCGAAGCATGTAGTAAAAATTCGTAATTTAGTAATGTATTCAATATCTATTTCCCATACGAAAGTTGTTTCCGATTCATTTAAGTCCAAATCTTTAGCTTGGCAATGTTATTAAAACTTGACCTGCTGCAAGCAGTACAGTTTCTTTGTTCGCAAATTCTCAGTAAGCCGCTTGACAAAGGACCTCTGTTCCGCCGTTGAATCCTGCATGAATGATGTCATCTTGCCATTATCACGTATTAAGTAGTTCTTGACGCCAAACAGGCGGTTGTAATTTCACGTATAAACCCCCTGGTTAAGTAGTTGTTTCATCATTTCGATCCGTCATATTCTTAAACCTAACGAGTGGAACAAGGACGGAGCGTAGTTACGCGCTTGCGTCAACGGCAGTTGCATTTCGAATCTGTGACTTAAGCGTCACTTCCTACCGGTCCTTGAATTAGAACAAACGTATTTGATTTTTAGCCCCCGGTTCGCATCGCTTTGCAAACGGGGGGGGGGGGGACACTTGTAATGAACCTTGTAATTCCGCTTTGAATAATTTTGTGGGTTCCGTGAACCATTAGTGCCCGTTTGAAGGAATAGAACTGTCTCGTTACGGGAGCAATCCTAGGAGTTCTTCGTGCTGTGAACATTAACCGTTTGGGGTGCAGTTGAAGCAAGTTAAGTTAGTGTGGTCGAGAGTTCTTTTCGTGGGGTTGTGAGACTCCAAAATTATCGCTGTCTCGGATTTTAACGAGCTCTTCATAGGACCAACGCTAATTTAAGTATGACGTCGTGTTGTTTAAATCTCGCATGTTGCCCTGTGGTGTCTGTATGGAAGTGTCGTTACGTCGTCTATTTACCCTTCGGGGGATTCTAATTCATCTGGCCAACCTCTTATCGCATACACCATCGAGGTTGTGTTCTGCACCACGTCCACCCTTGTGATTTTGCCGTCGTTCCATTTCTTCAGGCACCTTGAGGCAGTCGTTTGGAAAGGTGATTACGTACAGTGTCGCACGTAATTATGCAGTCAGCTGATCTTCTTCAGGTAACAAGTTATTGTAAATTAGCTTTTATAGTGTAATATGTACAGTGAGCGCCCCCGTCGAGTGTTGGAACAGTTTAACGTCTTTGTTGTTAACGATGTTATTTGCTATTAGGTAAATTTGATGAATTGTCGTATTTCTTTGTTTGTGTAACGTAACTTGCGGCAGTTTTGTTTGCCTTGAGCCACATTAATGTATTTGCAGTCAAGTTCATTGTCTGTAATTAAGCTAACGTGTTGCGCAATCTAACCCAACTAATCCTTTTGAGCATTTTTAAATTTAACTAGTCAATATCATATTCATTGTCACCTACATATATTTTATTTATCTCAATAGAGTTCATTGTCAAGTACTTATGTTTTTCATTTGTGTTCTTGTTACTTGCATGCGTTTCTGTGTGTATTGTTGTAAGGTAAGTCGATACTGTATGTAACTCGCCAACCGAACTCTGCCAAGGAAAAGTAGCAAGGTGACTTTATGTACTTCTATTTTCAAAGTAATCTCACCTGTGTTGCTGTTGTTGTTTCCCGATTTAGTCAAGAAAATGGTGGCGTACCTTTATTTAACATCATTTACCTCTCCTATCGGAGTACAGCCCTAACTCGAAGGTCGTAAAGAACCCGCCCACGCTGCTGAGTTTCTAGCTGGAGCAACCCTTCCTGTTTCCGCTATCTTAACAGGATTGGGGCCTTGTATTTTCGGTTTATTTCCCGATCATGTCGTCTTATCGTGTCGTGGGTAGCAAGTCCGGCTCTCGAGCGTATGTTTTTGTTTTGCACACTTGAGGGGCTGGATTGCTATGTCGTGGTATCGTTTTCGTGCAGTAACAATATGACGCCGTCGTTATTACAAAGACGTGGTTGCAGGATAATGTGGTAAACGGTGAGCTATTTCATGACAACTTTTTAGTTTTTTGAAAAGAACGAGATTTAGTTAAAACGGGAAAATTCAGAGGTGGAGATATTCTGGTGGCAGTTAAAGCAGATTATGTTGTGGAAGAGATACCTATTGACATTAATTGTTGTGACGCGCTTTGCATAAAAATGTATTTACAAAATAACACTTGTTTACATATTTTTGCTGCATACATCACAGATGCTACTGTGACCGATTATGAATTTTTGTATTAAATATCTTGAGCAGCTCCCGTTTGTGTTTGATAAAAACTGTTTTATAATTGGGGATTTCAACTGTTGGAATTATTATAAATATCATTTTGATAATAATATACTGTATCTCTCTGCTCCAACAAAAGGTCTTATTAATCTAGCAAGTTTCTTAAATTTCAGCCAACCAAATTCAATAGTTAATGTAAATGGTCTAATTTTAGACATTATCTTAACCAATTTCAATACTATAATAACAAGAGCGGCAAATAGTTTAGTACCTGAGGACCTTCATCACTCACCTTTAATTTGTGATATCTGTATAGTCCCGGATAGGGTTCAGAAATGTAATTTAAATAGGGAAATGGTATATAATTGTAAGAAAGACAACTTTTTGTTACTTTATCACTTGATGAGGAATGCGGATTGGAGCGCTATTGATAGTATTAAAAATGTTGATAATGCAACTGACAAAATTTATGAGATTCTTTATTCAATTCTAGATCGCTGCGTTCCAAAATCTCTTAAACGTCAATCAAAATATCCTGTTTGCTTTAATCTAGATATCATTAAAAGTTTGAAACGTAAACAAAAAGCTAGAAGGTTATACATATATATATAAAACCACCAGATCATCATCTCACTTAAATCAGTACAGAAAATTTAGAAAATAATCTAGAAATCTCATTAAAAAATGCGTACAACTTATATACAGGGTGGCGCACGTAACTTGTCCAGTGCAGTACCTGAGTTATGCAACAATTCAATCACATTTGAGGTTTGCTAACTATCTCTCTATCAGTAAGGTAACCATGATTGCGAATACGATTTTTAATGTTTATGTATTCTTAGTAGCTATGATATATGTAATTTGGGTTGCATAAATTAACTACAGCAGCGGACAAGTTACGTGCCTCACCCTGTATATTAGCTGTTGAACAAAACATTGATACTGATCCAAAATAATTTTGGAGTAATATTAATCAGAAATTCAAATTAAATGGCATCCCCATCCCAATGGTTGATGTCCTTGGCAATAATATTTCACAAGCATTTGCTGATCCTTTCTGTAGCAATTATTTAAATAACGGTAGTAATAATCATGTGTTTGTAGATAATTTGGAATTTTTTGCTAACGTATCTATTAGTCATATCCCAAACGATGAAATATGCGCGCTATTCGTCAATTAAAAAACACAAGATCCTGTGGCCTGACTACGTTCCGACTTACGTAGTAAAGGGCTGCGCTGAGTTTTTAATGATCCCACTGGGAAACATTCTAAGTTTTGGTTATAAAATTGTCAGTGTTTCCTACCAAGTGTTTAAAAGTGGTTCTAGGTCAGATATACCTAAGTATAGACCAATTTCTTTGTTGAGTGCTTTTTCTAAACGTTTCGAGTAGATTTTACATAACAATAGAAAGCATCAAGTCAGGAATTTATTATCTACAGATCAACATGGTTTTATACGCAAACGTTCCACAATTACTAATTTAAGCCTTTTTACACAGTACGTATCGGAAGCACTGGAGAGCCGTTGTCAGGTTGATGTAATTTTATCACCGACTTCTCGAAGGCCTTAGATACTGTGAAACATTTCTTATTGTTAAAGAGCTAGATAATCTTGGTTTCGCCCAAAATCTGGTTGAATTTTTTAAATCATATTTCTGTAACAGAGTTCAGTTTGTACCTATATTGTAATACTGTGGTTAAGCAGTTGAGTTATGATCAATGGGAAACTCAAAATGATTGATTGCATACTGCGGTTAAGCAGCTCAGTTATAATCAATGAGAAACTGAGAATAATTGATTGTAACGATATACTGTGGTTAAGCAGCTCAGTTATAGCCAATGAGAGATTGAGAATGATTGATTGTAAGGATATACTGTAGTTCAGCAGCTGAGTTATAATCAATGAGAAAGTGAGAATGATTTGTTGTAACTATATACTGTGTTAAGCAGCTCAGTTATAGTACTTATAATCAATGAGAAACTGAAGATGATTGATTGTAACGCTATACTGTAGTTCAGCAGCTGAGTTATAGTCAATGAGAAACTCAAAATGAGTGTAACGATATACTCTAGTTAGAAAATCAATTATAATTAATGAGAAACTGAGATGGTTGGTTGTAACGATATACTGTACTTCAGCAGCTCAGTTATAATCAATGAGAGACTGAAAATGATTGGTTGTGACGGAATTCTGTGGTGGAACAGTTCATTTGTAATCAAGGAGACACTTAGAACACCGGTATATCGTGGAATCGCGACTCAATTATTCAGTGGATAGTGAAGATAGCGATGTATGAATTTGGTACAGAATTCAGAACTGAAAAAGAATAGGTCAACTGTGGTTGGAATCCTCCTTTCTCTGCTCTCTTGATCACTTCAGAGGTTCAGAGTATGTGCAGTCTAGAGGTTGAAGGTTGGTGAAAACCCGGTGACTCGTGGACGAGTCAAACTTCGGTCTGGCCGTGTTAGATTCCGATAGCCGATCCGTCGGAACCCTCCAGATGTGAGCCAAGTTCTAATCGCCGGCCCACAAGTTATGTATTTTAAGTATATTAAGTCTATATAACGGAGAGCCCAATAACTTATGTAGTTTATTATTCCTATAACTGCGAGTTGGCACAACTCATATTAGTTGGACTAGAAATCTCACTATTAAACCCTGTTCAATGAGAATGACTGCTCGTTGTATTGTTACACAATCAAGAGACATACGAGAAATATTGGATTATCTTGTGATGCTATGGACAACCTGGCTCCAAACCGCACTCTGTGGAAAAATAAAGTTCGCACAAAAGTAGAACAATTCGAGGAACATCGTCTAAGGACTTGGATGCAAAGAGGGAGTTTCAGAAACAAAAGAAACGAACTGTGCCCATTTACATATATGTGACAGAACATTTGCCAACAAACTAGGCTTCGCCAGTCATCAACGTGCACATGAACGATCGGTGGAGAGAATGGTGCAACAATGATCGCTGTAGTCGTATCGACAAGGATCTACACAACACACACACACACACACACACACGCACACACTAAGTACTCGTAAAGGCTGTTATTTAAATTACTGCAGTTTTATTAATTCGTGTTGTCTGTAGTCATTACACGCATCAAGGTGAATAATGACATAAGAAACTTGCTTATCGTTGTGTGGAATTTTGTTGCACTAGCCTACTAGCTGTAATATTTCACGAGCAGAGACTGCTCCAGGAAATTTCAGTTACGCGAATAAGACAATTGCGAATTTTCGATAGGAATGTAAATGTAGATTGATCGAACTTTTTCATGTTATTAATTAACATCGTTTGGGTCATCAATGACCAATTATTTTATATGTGCATTCGTTCGGTTTTTTGTTCAGAGCCAACATATATGTGGATTATACTTACTGTAAACTGATTGGCTTCTATTGGCATGGAAGTGTGGAGTGTTTAGTATGAGATCTGTGTGGTGTCATCGACCGGAACTTTTGTTGTATTGATTATCCGCAACCTCGACTGGAACATTAAAGGAAACAGTTTTCTTGTGGATTGAGTTAGCTGGCAACGAACAGGGTAAATAAACACTTGAATATTGACGCATACGAGACGTCGTGTTTTCAATACAACTAGTTTAATATATACAGGGACTCTAAATACAACTTGAAACGGAGGGTTTGAACGACAGTATGAGTACAAAAGTAGCGTTGTATTTTATTAGATCTGTAGCTCTGTTTCGGTTCACGAAAATGGTTTAAGTAGTTTAGGTAGATGCTTACTAATACACAAATATTAATCAAATCTTGGTGTTATTTTAAGAGGAATGTTGCCAGACACTGAACAGACTCGGTACAACAAACTGGGTGAAACTACTATGGGTACCAGGCCATAGTGAAATAGAGGGTAACGAAGAAGCTGACGCTCTAGCCAGAAGAGGTTCTGAAGAGCCGCTCATCGGCCCTGAGCCGGCTTTAGGAATTACCCGTGCCACCGCAAAGCGACAAGTTGAGCGCTGGTTAAGTAACCAATCCAGCGCCAACTGGGCCTCGGTACCAAGGCTACGTCAGGCTAAACTCCTCATCGGGGAAATGTCGCCTACCAACACCTTTACTCTCCTGTCAATGAGCAGGAAAAACATTAGGATCGTGACTGGTTTACTAACAGGACACGGTCACTTACAGAAGCACTTATTCACAATCGGAATCGTAAATGATGCCACCTGCAGAAAGTGCCAGTTGGAGGAAGAAACCTCAATTCATGTTTTATGTCAATGTGTGGCTCTCCTAACACTGCGACATAAACATTTTGGAGCCGGCCTGGTGGAACCCCAGGCAATAAGAGACGTTCCTATGGGTAGGATTCTTTCCTTCGCGTTGGAAACCGGCCTCTTCGAACGAAACCCATAACAAATTAGGTGGGAGCACAATGGACCAATAGGTCTCAGTGCAGCTTACAGCAAGCCCCATCAGAAGAAGAAGAGGAATACACTTTTACACAATAAACATAACGTGAAACTAACTAAATCTAAACTTTATTTAAATACGTGTATTTTAACTAGGTATAAATATATTTAAAGCAGTGCACTAGTGACACGGTGTGTACAGTTCAGTAACATTATAGCTTCGCTTAGACGTTCCCAGAGAAAATAAAGATCATGTTTGAATGCTGGTAAATGTGATTATATTTCTTGTTCTACCACGGCCAGTAAAAATGTTACCAAAGTAGAGGGAAGTGGATGGTTCTGGAACCTCCCCCCACCACTTGACCTTGAGTTCAAGGCAAGGCCACGTTCAAGCCCAAGGTCACATGCACAGCAAGGCCACGTGCAAGCCCAAGGTCATGTTTGAAGCGAGGCCATCAACAGTAACCTTGAAGACTGGGTATAACATGAGGTGTAGTTTTGTGTTCAGTAGTATATCGTGTACTGTACTAGCAAAAACAATGGATGAGGTACAAAAGGTTGGTGAAACTGTGAAGGGGTCAAAGAAAAAAGTGAAACTGTTATATCCAGTATTGTTAAACGCAACAAGTTATCCGTTGAATAAGTCAAGAAATAAATCTGTGAGTTTGGGTTTGACCTGTTTTGGATCGTTTGTGCCGGGAGTGCTAATTAGTGGGATTAACAACAATTTTATACTGCTAGACGAAGGAGAGTGGCAAGTCTTTCTTAAAAATGAAGATGTGATAAACAGACATTTTAACTATGAAGATGGAGATTTAAAACCGGTGGATATAAGTCCAGGCAAACGAATATATTTCCAAAAAATCGGAAACAAAAAAGTGATTGTGCTGCAGGAACTTAAGCGATCCCAAGTGTATCTCGGTATGCAATCAGTAGCAGAATTGTGGGGGTTGCTACAGCTGCTGAATTTTAAAGCTGAATTATTGAAAAGTCAGAATTTTGATCAATTTTACACTAGTGTAATAAACGGGGTTTCGAAATTACCCGGCGACTTTAAAAGAAGCATTGAGGATGCGTTACCGCCAATAAAATCCGAAAATGTATACTGCATGCATGAAATGCTAAAGTATGCTTTGGACGTCATAAGATATGATATTGTGTTTAAACAATACGCCCAACAGCAAACGTTGGAACAATAAGTGTTTATCATGTAGTTATAACGATGTAATAAAAAAATTAAAAGTTTTAAAACGTTTATTATATATTACAAACTAACTTACTAACTAACCTAACCTAGAAAGCTCTGGGTGGCCTCACATTTGCTGTAAAAAAGAACACTTAGTTTCTTCAAAGAAGCAAATCAACTTATACTCACGTAGATCACCCAGAGCATGTCATGCAAGTCGGGGTCCCTGTAGACCTTGTACCTACATCCCAGAAACCACCCCACCTCTAGCAGGGTGGCTTCCGGGATGTAGGTAGAGTTTTTCAGCAGAACTATGTCTTGCTAAAAAGAAATTTATTGTGAACCAGATTTATATATATATATTTTCTTACAGTGTCATATTTGTCCGAAACATGCATCACCAGTTGTAGTTCTAAAATGTTAAAAATGTATTACATCAAATATTAAAATTAACACAATATTACCGAACGCCGACATGGCAGCACCAAGAATTATAGAGTCGAGGAATTGTTCTGTAAATTTCTTATATGTATACTGTTTAGAATACAAAAAAAATAAGCGTCTTACCCATTCTGTTTAATCTGAAAAATATTTTAGAATTTAGAATGGCGAAGTAACTGTACAATGCAAAAAATCCAATCAAATATCTTAATAATGATACGAGCATTTTATTTTGCTTAGAAACATTAGAAAAAATATTAGAAATGGTGTATATGGAAGTAGGCACAAAAGACGGGGATCAAATATTTTAATAAAAAGGGAGATGTGAGCATTTACATTAGAAAAGTAAAAAACTTTTTTTCAGAACTTTTCCTATTACATTTTTCAAAGACATAGACATATAAAATAAAACATATATACAAACATATCTTACCAAACGAGCAGCTGAAGAAAACTGTGATTTTGTCATGCAACAGCGACTGGTTTATATACAAATCTCTCCTACCTACATCTCGACTTGGAGGAAAGGGTTGACAAATTATGCTGCAGATTCTAATTTTGCGTTTATCTCAGTTATTTTAAATAATAGAACTTTTTTTGCGAAACCCTCATATTCCTCGTTAAAAAACGAACCGTTTGATACTAAACAGTAATACATTTGGCAGTTATTAGGGATGTATGCATAATTATAAATTTTTTTTACGTTTGCTACAGTATTAGAAAACCTAATAATGAAATAAACTAGAATTATAATTTTTCAAGTTAAATATATTTATATGAATAAACCGACATGTAGAAATAGAGCGAAGTATTCGAATGATCATTAAAAAACAAATTGTTACAATTTCCCATAGATTGGTTGTCAATTAAAATCTAAATAAATATTTAATTTACTTTTTTTAAGTTATTAAATTATTGGAACAAGTCTTTCATTTCCAATACTGAGGTTGTGACGTCCAAATAATTAGAATAAAGAATCCGATAAGAAAATGACCAAATTTCAATTCTACAGAATAGCATCACCAGCTTGCTTTTACCTAGAGAAAACTGGGTCCTGATCAAAAGATGCAAATTTAGGATAGCTTCAAATACGCACTTTCTAAGATGAGCTAATGGGAGCATTTGACACATGAAATATTGAAATAAATACTGAAAAATAACAACGCACCACAAGGAAGATGAAGTCCTGGAAGGAGACGGGCGGAGCTCGAAGTATGAAGTAATAACAGGCACGTGTGAAAGATAAATAGAACAGGTAGGATTTTTAATAAATTGCATCGCATCAGTGCTTTACTTATGCGGACGATGTCATCATAATCGCACAAACAAAACTAAATGATGGAAAGATTACAAGAATAAGCACGAAGAATATGTTGACCTGAAGAAGAGCTGAAAAACACAGTCAATTAATAATTAACGACGACGGTACAATTTTAAAGAGAACACGTAATGATAGCAGTTTGAAAATTAAAGTGCGAATAATGCACACAAGTGAAGCTAATCTACGGAAGTTACTTCTGTCCAAAAGTTTATTTCGAAAAGTGAAACTGAGAGTGCACTAAACAGCAATTCGCCCAACTGCAATTTATGCAAGTGAGATTCATATACTGAATAAGAATAACAAGATTGGGTGTCAATCGTCTCGAACGAAAAATAAGTACTCAGAGCTCTACAATCGGAAGCTGATTAGGTGCAATAAGATATAGATGCAAACTAATAAACAAACAAATTTTTTGTTGATTTTGAGATGCTTCAATAATTTCACGATACCGCTGATTTGTCTAAAAATGGCAATAAAATTAGATGCGCTGTTTAAAATGTAAGCAATCGTAATGCATGCGCGCATTTCCTTGAATATAAAGCGTCGCATTTAACGTTTTGCACGTTCCTTAGTGCAGGGAATACTAATCACAATATTTTTTAATTGACTGACACTGAAACGCACGAGTAACGTCTGCATATTAAGCAGTCTGTGAACCCAGTATCGTGTATGAATTTTAAACGCAAAATGCACGTATAAATACATGCATTTTAAATGCAGATCACCAGTGCATTGTGTCAGCAATCTAAAGGTAGATATTTATTACTTATAAACGGGGCTGCGCGCGCTATTGCGCGGTCTATTCTATTCAATTTACCACCATTTTTAGGCTTATTACGTTGGGCCATTCCAAGGGGGTTCACTGGGCTCCGCCCCTCTCCAAGGGGCCCTAGGTGGTCCGTCCCTCTCCAAGGGGGCCTTCGCGGTTCCAGGGGTTTCGCCCTTCTCTAAAGGGGCCCTCAGGGCTCCAGGGGTTTCACCCCTCTCTAAAGGGGCCTTCGGGGTTTCGAGGACTCCGCCCCTCTCCGAAGGGGCCCTTGGGACTCCGCTTCTCTTCAAGGGGGCCCTCGGGACTTCGCCCCTCTCCATGGGGGCCCTTGGGACTCCGCCCCTCTCCAAGGGGGCCCTCGGGACTCGGCCCCTCTCCAAGGGGGCGCTCGGGGCTTCGCCCCTCTCCAAGGGGGCTCTTGGCGCTCGGCACCTCTCCAAGGGGGCCCCGGGGCTTCGCCCTTCTCCAAGAGAGCCATCGGGGCTCCGCCCCTCTCCAAGGGGCCCTTGGGACTCCGCTTCTCTTCAAGGGGGCCCTCGGGACTTCGCCCTTCTCCACGGGGGCCCTTGGGACTCCGCCCCTCTTCAAGGGGGCTTTTGGGACTCCGCCCCTCTCCAAGGGGGCCCTCGGGACTCGGCCCCTCTCCAAGGGGGCGCTCGGGGCTTTGCCCTTCTCCAAGGGGGCCCTTGGCGCTCGGCACCTCTCCAAGGGGGCCCCGGGACTTCGCCCTTCTCCAAGGGAGCCATCGGGGCTCCGCCCCTCCACAAGGAGCCTTTGGGACTCCGCTTCTCTTCAAGGGGGCCTTCGGGACTTCGCCCCTCTCCAAGGGGGCCCTCGGGACTTCGCCTCTCTCCAAGGGGGCTCTTGGGAGTCCGCCCCTCTCCAAGGGGGCCCTTGGCGCTCGGCACCTCTCCAAGGGGGCCCCCGGGACTTCGCCCTTTTCCAAGAGAGCCATCGGGGCTCCGTTCCTCTCCAAGGGGCCCTGGGGGCTCCGCCCCGGTCGCGAAATCGAGGTGACGGTGAAATGCATGTAAACGCAAATGGGGGACATCGCGTCTGCAATTGTCGTGACACACACGTTTGGATCGTTCTCCTTTATTTATATGATATGTATGAGTTATAATTAATAATAGATTGAAATTTAAACAACATATTGAGTGTATTGTAATTAAAGCTGTGAAAAAGATAGGTTTGGTCGAAAAAGTTCCAAAATTAATCATTAAGCAAAGGATTTAATTAATACGCTAGTTTTAATTATTAAAATTATTAATAATAAACTGTCATAATTATAAGACTAGATTTGTAAATGACTTTAGATCGCCCTTAATTGCAAAATCATGTTCTCAAAAAACTTATTCTATAATGGACTCAAATTATATAATGAAATGGCGTTGTAGCAGTCTCGAATGAAAAATAATTACTCAGAGCTCTGTAAATGTAATTATGTCTTTATAAGCAAGTATTAAAAACAAATTGTTGCAATTTCCCATAGATAGGTTGTCAATTAAAATCTAAATAAACGTCTCGAATGAAAAATAATTACTCAGAGCTCTTTATAAGCAAGTATTAAAAAACAAATTGTTACAATTTCCCATAGATTGGTTGTCAATTAAAATCTAAGTAAACGTCTCGAACGAAAAATAATTACTCAGAGCTCTTTATAAGCAAGTATTAAAAACACATTGTTACAATTTCCCATAGATTGGTTATCAATTAAAATCTAAATAAACTTAAATATTACTTAAACGTAATTTACCACATCTGAAATAATAAATACGTCTTTGTTGATAGAACAACTGCAAAAATATAGGCCGTGTACGTTTTTCTATGCGCATAACCAGTAGGAAATTAATAGGTTGATAGATATTAAGGCAATTAAATGTATCACATTTTAATGAATGTTACTGTAAAATATAATATCACTCTCGTCTGTATTAACTTGCAAACTGTGTTTGAAAAATACTTTTTGTTGCCTTTGCACGCGCAGTCTGCAAAAATTTAGACATACAGCAAACGTAAAGGTATTTCAAGGCTAACTTCCTTTGTGTAAGCTAAGTTTCAAGAAAAGTGTAGGTTGCAACGACCTCAACTGGTTTGCGTGCGAAAGTCGTCATTCCACCCCACCAAGTTTACTATATATACACCTAGCTAAGGTGGGAGCAGTCATTATCTTGTGTTTGCAATGGCTAGCAACGCTGTTTGTCAGTTTTGCGAGGGTTCGATTTTACCGAAAAATTTTTCAAAATTTAATAGGCTCAGTTTGAAAAAAACGGGTACAGTTAAACTTTGCGCCTGCGCTGAACCAAGTGGTTCCGCACAGACGTCGCCGCAAGGTGCCATAAAGGTTTTAAGTGACGTATTAATTGTTCCTAATTACGAAATTATTTCTCCAAGTAGTAGTCAAGGTTCGAGTAAAATTTTAAAATCAGCTTTAAAAAAAGGTCAGAAACGGAAAAAACCAGCAAAATTCAATTTGGCGAAGTATGTCAAGTGTATGAATGAGGAGACTGATGTTCCTGTGGCAAAAATTCAAAATATGCCGATGCAATCTGAGTCTCCTCATTTATCGCAAACGGAAATGTTTATGGAAACGTTCGATTTTGATGACATTCAATTGGAAAAGGTGGCTTCCGGCGACGGTGCGGCGCAAGAGTTTAGAGCCCTTGTAGATGGTTTGGAGATCGACTCCGGCTCAAGTCGACCGACCAGTCGAATTTCGAAGCAGCCAACAATCCAACCTTCGGAAAATGCGACCGCAGCACCGTCTGTAATTGCGCAGTCTCCGGTTTCGGGTGGTGTAGCTGTTGTAGCCACTGGGAGTAACGTAGTCGACACTGTGGTGTCGATTACGTCTAC
The DNA here is from genome assembly GCA_940337035.1 of Agriotes lineatus. Classification (NCBI taxonomy): domain Eukaryota; kingdom Metazoa; phylum Arthropoda; class Insecta; order Coleoptera; family Elateridae; genus Agriotes; species Agriotes lineatus. Next base: position 69,969 of record CALNHX010002668.1, read on the forward strand.
CCCGCAGGAGGAAGACATGGATGACATTTCGCCATCCCAGCGTGCCGAACGTGAATACGTGTCTAATCGCAATGCAATAGATGCTAAAGCAGCTGATCTTCGCAGCGGTGGTCATTATATAAGGTATATTAGATATTAGATATTAGATATTAGATATTATTTTTCTATCCATATATGTTATTTAACATTGAAGGTGTTCAGAACGTACTTTTCCCAGTTTAATAGCTTATATTGTTATTAGCTCACTAGAAATTCGAGCCGCCAGCCTAGAAGCGACGATGCACGATGAGTACCTAACAATCATAGCCGCTTTACCTAAGATCCGCCACGGCCACAGCGCAACTAACATGGACATCTTTAAGAATGCTGCGTTAGCAAGGCTGGAGCTAATCCAAGATCTGTTAGCTGTGGAGAGCGCGATTCGTGCAAGACGTCAGGAGCTCGATAAAAAGGCTAAGTAACGAGTAGATAATCGTTTAACATATCATACAGCCCTAACACAAATAACCTCCCCCCTATCCTCTCCAGGGTGTCCAAAGCGAATCCTCCCCGTGGTGACACCTGGGTATTCCGTTCGAGGTTTAATTTGTTAATCAGTGTTAATAAAGGTGTTCTTTTCGTTTGTGGATAGTAAGCCTCGAGCTGGGTAGCTAATCGCGCAATTAGTATATTAACCGATTGCGCGAGACTAATTTACCATTATGTTCAGGTGCACTGCTTGTGGAGAGTCCTTCACCAGAGCTGACAATTTGTTTCGCCATCGAAGAGATAGCTGTCGCCACGAGGTTGGCCACCCATCGACGAGTGGTAAGTGGAAACGTGTTGATTGCTGCTGATTATATCAATTGTGTGTTTCCTAAAGGTGACGCTATGGAGGCTTCGGTAGCAGCTGGTGAGGGACCATCGGCGAGTAAACGCCCAAGACTTAATGACTCCAGCGGTGGTGAGTGTGTCTCTATTGTAGTGTTTCATGTTTTCTAACGTTTGGTTTAACAGAACAGCTCCCCAGGACGCAATACTGCGACGTGTGTGATGAAAATGTTCCTCGGACTTGTTTCGTTGGACACCTGAGGAGCAATCGTCACACGAGGCGGTGTGATGTCGTCCATCTGGGGAAAGGAGTGGTGGCCCTTCCAAGCGCCTTCAAGTCCCGCGTTGCCAGCTACAGGGTGTCCACGGAAAATTATCATATAAGCGTTGTAGAATATATGACCGAATTGAAAGACAAAATTAAAGGTCTTATAGAAGGTCAATTGACCAAATTAAACAGTATAAAATTCAATTTCGAACTTTTCGGGTATTTTATTTTGGAGACTCAAGATGTACAAGACGTCAAAAGTTTTAATACGACCAACGAGGTGGTCACTCGCGGTACAGACTTGAACGAATTATATGATAATTTAACGGGGATATTGGACCAGAAGGTGTCCGAATTTGAGGAACGCGATTCAGGTGTGTATTACAACTGTAATTCTTGTTAATGTTACTAACCGCAAAATTTTTACAGGGTGGATCTTGAAGCAGTTGCTGTACCTAGAATTAAATATAAATAAATTCAATCCGTTTCGGGCGTCTTCGTATATCCCGCTCCCGAAGCAGATTCAGTCCGAGAAAGCGATCGTGAACGTCCAAAACGTCGATGACGAGCGTTGTTTCGGGTGGGCGGTAACCTCGGCCATCTGCGAACCGGATGGACTGTCTAATCGAACGAGTTCGTATCCAGATTGCAGCGAGTTTTTAAATTTTAAGGACATTGAATTCCCTGTTAGATTGCGCGATATTTCTAAATTTGAAAAAAATAACCCTCAACTTTCTATAAATGTATACGCGTTGGAAAAGACTTTTCAAAACGATATTACCATATATGAAGTTGTGGGACCTCTGTACTATTCGCCACGTATAAAAAACGGACATATAAATTTGCTGCTTCTAACAGATGGCGAAGGTAATAACCACTACTGTTGGATCACCAATTTGTCTAGGTTAGTTTCGCGGCAAATAACGGCTAGGGAAAATGCAAAACATTTTTGTAATGGTTGTCTAAATTACTTTCGCACCGATGCCCATCTGGAGAACCATAAGCTTTTTGACTGTAATCATGTGTGCACAAAGTTGCCTACGACAGAGCCGATCACGGATAAGTGTGGGGAGGTGAGGCCCCAGAACATTCTTAAATTTGATAATTATCATAAGCAATTGAAAGTGCCTTATGTTTGCTACGCAGATTTCGAGACCGTTTTATCACCTGTCGATGGTGGGGATCAGGAGCCGGATCGCGAAAGACCATATACGATCAAAACGTGCGAGCACAAACCGTATTCTTTCGCGTATTATTTGAAATGTTCTTTTGATAATACTCTATCCAAATTCGAAATTTATAGGGGCGAGGATGCTGTGGACGTGTTTGTTGAGCATCTAGACAGAGACGTTCGCGCCTTATATTCCAACAGTTTAAAGTATGTTGTACCCCTCAAGCCTCTGGCCCCGCAAGAAATTCAAAATTTTAAGGATGCTGCTTCATGTCATATTTGCAATCGTCCTTTTGGAGAGGGGGACGTAAAGGTTCGCGATCACGACCATTTGACCTGAGAATATCGGGGAGCTGCCCATTCCAATTGCAATCTGAATTATAAACTTCCAAATTTTATTCCCGTATTTTTTCACAATTTAAATTACGATTCCCACCTTTTTGTCAAACAGTTAGCTCAAAATAACGAGGAGCTTGATGTCATTCCGGAAAATAAGGAAAAATATATTTCATTTGGTAAACGTCTTTGGGTAGATGAAGTCGTTGTTGACGGAAAACGAAAAAACCTTTATATGCAAATTCGATTTTTAGATAGTTACAGATTTTTAAGTGCTTCTTTAGCATCGCTGGCCGCCACATTATCAGATGATCAGTGTGTTGAAATTCATAAGCAATTCGGACATGACATCAAATTCGAACTGATGAGACAGAAAGGTGTGTTTCCCTATTCGTATCTGGATTCATTTACAAAATTAGACGAGCCGGCGTTGCCCACAATCGCTCAGTTTTATGATCATTTAACCGAGACGCATATTACTGAGGTCGATTACGAACGCGCCGTTAAGGTCTGGAAAACTTTCGAATGTCAAACGTTGGGCGACTATTCCGATGTTTACCTCAAATGTGACGTGTTTATATTGGCAGACGTTTTCGAAAACTTTCGAAATTTTTATTTAAATCAATATAATTTAGATCCGGCGCAGTACTTCACCGCCCCCGGTTTAAGTTGGGACGCCATGTTAAAATATACGGGGGTTGAGTTGGAGCTGTTGACGGATATGGATATGTTTCACTTTTTTAGAAAGGGTATTCGTGGAGGAGTCAGTACTTGCGTCCGGCGAAAGGCTATTGCCAACAATAAATTTGCGGGTAACTATGACGCTTTCAAACCCACTTCTTTTATTGTGTATTTGGATGCCACGAATTTGTATGCCCATAGTATGAGACAGTTTCTACCGCAAGGTGGTTTTGTTTGGTTGACTGACGACGAAATTGATAGTTTTGACGTATTTAAAATTGTGGACGACTCAGATACTGGGTACGTGTTGGAAGTTGACTTGCGGTACCCCGAAAATTTACATGACGATCACAATGACTTTCCCTTTTGCCCCGAGCTATTGGTGCCTCCACAGGGAAAATTTAAAAATGCAAAATTAATTCCAAATTTGTATGACAAACACAATTATATTATTCACTACAGAAATTTGAGGCAATGCTTAGAGGCTGGTTTGATTTTGGTTAAAACACATAAAATACTTAAGTTTAGACAATCTCCTTGGCTCAGATCCTACATCGATTTAAACACAAAATTACGTAACAAGTCTGACAATGAATTTCATCGAAATTCATTCAAACTAGCTAACAATAGCGTCTTTGGTAAAACCATGGAAAACGTGGACAAAAGGGTTCTTGTAAAGTTAATTAGTCATTGGGAGAAAATTGGTAATAGAATGGGGGCAGAAGCTTTGATATCGAAACCTAACTTTAAAGATAGAATTCGGTTTGGGGAAAATTTAATAGCAGTGGAAATGAACAGAACATCGGTTTTATATAACAAACCCATTTATGTTGGTTTCTCAGTTTTAGATCTTTCGAAAACGGTAATGTACGATTTTTATTACAAATTTTTGAAGCATAAATACGGCCGTAATGTGTCTCTACTGTATTCGGACACGGACTCATTCATCCTGGAAATTTTTACTGAAAATTTTTACGCCGACATGCAAGAGCACCTTGATCTCTTTGATACATCAAATTACAAGAATGGCCTGCATGGAATTTCGATAACCAAGTCCGTTGTTGGCAAATTTAAGGATGAGTACGCTGGGGTGGCTGTGTGTAGCTATTACGGGGTCGGTGCAAAAACATACTGTGTAAACGCTGTTGGTAAAGAAGACAAAAAGGCGAAGGGAGTTAGAAAGAGTGCTGTTCGGAATCACCTCACCACCGAAATTTATAAATCTGTAGTCGAAAACAAGAGGGAAGTTGTATTTTGTCAGATGTATGTGTTTCGTTCCCGTTTACACACTATGTACACCGAATTAATGAATAAGGTTGCGCTTTCTTCGCGAGATGATAAACGCTTCCTTATTCCTAATACTACCAAAACCTTAGCGTGGGGTCACCGTGACATAGATGATTACAGTCGTCTAGACAACTTGCTGCGCATTGCCGAAACGATGGTGTAGCAATATGTTCGCGGAACAGTATTCGTTATTACTTAACAGCAGAGGTCCTACACGGCTTTCTTGTACTTTGTAGGTTTAGTTATTGTATATAGCAATTATAGTATAGGTTAAGAACACTAGCTTGTATGATAGAGGTAGTAAGTTAAATTTTACAAAAAATCTGATTGTTTGGGTCCGCATTACCAAGTATATTTGTTATTTAACACTGTAGTCACTCATGTTCAGCATTTACAATAATAAATTACTGTAAAACATAAAAAGTTTTTATTTAAAGAAAATAAATGGTAGTAAAACAAAAAAAGTGTTTTATTGAAAGAGTTCTATAGAATCATAATAAGTTATACAACATTGTTTTTGGATATCCAGGAATTGTGACGATTATCGAATCCCAACCACTTTACGTAAAGCTGATTACCCTTAATCTTCAACACCTTTTCTACCAGGTATACGTCAGAGTGTTTGGTTTTCTGTAATTCGTGCTCGTAAAATCCACCTTTGATTTCTTGCCCTTCCTGATCGGTGAGTCTGTAGGTGGTAGGATTTGTAAGTCGCACTGTGGCTATTTTGAATATTTCGTTGCTCCAGCTGGGTGTGTAGCCTTTGCTAAATATCGAGCGATATTTACTAATGCGTACAGAATCTCCTTTATGAAACTTTTGAGGTGTCGGATCTACAGTTTTTGTGTGGCTGTACACGGTGTGTAACAGACGTTTGGCATTTTTAAGATTAACTTCAGCCGGCCTCATACCTGTTGTGCTATGCCTGGTTGTGTTATATTTGCTTAAAAGTTGGGGCAGAATGTCCAACCATTTGTAGGACCCTTGCAAACTAAACTGCTTCCACATCATGTTCTTAAGGGTGCGGTTACATCTTTCTATGATGCTGCTTTTCATAGTTGAATACGTGCTGTAATGATTTATCTTGTAACGTCGCATCAATGCTTGAAAATCGCTGTTATAAAATTCTTTTCCCAAATCGGTTTGTACGTTTTTTGGAGATACCTTCATATTAGCAAGAACTTTTCGCATAGCTGCTGCTACATCTTTTCCCGTTTTCCGTTTTACCGGGAGAGCCCACAAGTATTTAGAAAACGCATTAATAACAGCTAAAATGTATCGATAACCTTTATTGCTTCGTGCATATGGTTGCATCTCCACCAAATCCGCTTGTAGTAAATCATGCAATCCTTTGAGAATCACCCGTCGTCTCTTGAAATTTCTTCGCGCTGGTTTGTGAAGTTCTGCAACTAGATCCTCCTTAGGACTCATTGCCGAATGTTGCTGTATCGACTGCTATGGGACATTTAAGCAGCAGTTGCACGTATAACTTAGTGTTTATGGATTCGAATTTCAGTTTATCTCCTCGCCGCAATGTCTTACCGACAAGCGTGTCGTGTTTGATGCCGTTGATGTGTGATACTACCAAAGGTCCGTTGACTTGAACACTTATGATCTCACCGATCGTTAAAGGAAAAATGTACTCATTATTACCGAAAATTTTGGAATATCCGCTTTCATCATAACCACGCCCCACTAGCAGCAGTGGTACCTCTATATGGAGTCGGTTTACATTTTGAACTTTCATAAAGATATGTTTGCGATGAGAACCGTAGCGCGCACTATGGTAGTGGCGTCCAAATTTGTCTATGGGCATTACTCTGTCGTCTAACACCTTCTGATCGTAATTAAATAGGTGCTCTGCTTTTGTACTCGCCTTAGTGAATTATTTTTGCTTCTCGTAGAGCTTGGGTGATGCTTACGATTTCGTTGGAATGGCCGGTGTGCCCCGCTACCTGAGAGGCTAGTAATATGCGCAGACGATCCACTAATGAATTTGGATCTTTCCAAGGAACAAATTCCACTTTTTTATTGGTTACTGTTAATAATCCCCTACCGGTACGCTGCACCCTCGATGCGGCTCTGGTAGGTTGTCTAATGCCGGAGGATGTAGCCAGGGGGCGTACTACTTTCATATATTTTGCGCCGGCGTTGCCGCTTATCTGTTGGGTTGGATCGTAGTTCTTACGATTTGCGGCGGATCGGTTCACTATGTCATAGTAATTTTCACGGTCTTTGGTTGTATAAGTTATCGGTTTCTTTAAGAACATTAATTCGTAAAAGCCGGGGGTGCCTTTGTATACTATTCTATTGCCGTGATCTGTAATAACCATGTCCTGACCCTCAAAAGTAAGCTGTTTATTCCCAATTGCAAACTTATCAGTGTCTATGTCCCATCGAACTCCATAGTGGAGATCGTACTTGCTCTCTGTATCTCGTATCATTCCCTCGATATATTTTCTAGCTAACCCTGAGAACTGTTCCAGGTATTCCCCTAGAACTTCCGGTTCCATCATTTGTCGCACGGTTTCTCTAGCCTCTGCTACCGAAGTTTCAATTGCCGCTTCTTCTTGAGCCTCCACCTGTTGCTCCTCATCCGGTAAACTCTCATACAATACTTCTCTGTCAAGAAATCTAGGTGTGGATGTTACCAACGTCGAAGTCGACGGTCCGGGAATGGCAATGTCGGGGGTTGACGCTCGTACGGGGGTATTGCCATTTCTCGGACGGGGTAGGATAGATGGTGTGGACACTCGCCGTTTGATGGTTCTCAGCATAGGTCCTACTTCTTGCTGTATTGTTTGACCACCTTCTTGCTTGATGGATGTTAGCAATTCCGTGAGTGGTTGGGAAATTGGTTTAAATTGCTCCGCAAGAGCCGTCTGAGATTCGGCGATATCTGCTTTTAAAGTTTCATATTTCCGCCTGACAGCCTTTCTAGCTTTAATAAGATCGCTTACTAACCGTTTGTCCATGTTGCTATTACTGTCGTTGTTCGTAGACTAATAATTTGTACAGCAGTGGTCCATGCCTATATAGTGAAATAGCTGTCAAACCCTTTTCTATAACGACCGGCGTTGATTTCGCTTTCTTTGTCGACAACTAAAAATCCATGATCTTTGATCCAACAGTGGGAACATAAGTTTTTAAACTTTTCGAATGACATGTCTGTGTTTACATGATCATCGTAAATGTGTTTAAGATTGGTGTGGTCTTGCCGGAATACGATTATGATATTCGCATTATCTCGTACCAGTTGTTTCGGGATTGATGAGTAAGTCTGACAGAGGTAAAAACAATCTATATTTCGATGACGTCCGAAACTAAAATAATCTCTAATTATGCTTTGAGTGTCGCATGCCACATCATCAAACACAATAACAGAATTTTCTTTCGCCTCGTGTGGTTTGATAACCTCACACCCCTCGCTGAATTCGTAGAATCCGATTTCTTTTAGTGACTTCAGAAGTATCTTCAGAAATTTGTATTTAGGTTGGTCAAGGGTTTTGGAATACAAATACAAGTTGTGAAACCGCACCCCATTGCGGTGCACCAAAAGACTGATCATCGCATTGGTTTTCCCAGAACCGGAAGGACCAATGATCAACCCCCTTTTACATCCTATACCCAGTAAAGTGCCGTGTCGTCTGAACCTCTGTGACATGGAATTTACTGTATGATTTACTACCGGCAGCGAACATTTTTGTTTCACAAGTTTGACGTTCTTCATCGTTTTCGGACGGGGGCGAACTAGCTTCTAACCGCGCTGTGCTAAGTATATATCTACCCCTTTGAGCTTCACATCGTCAGTCGCTCTTCGACGAGCGTTTCTTTAAGATGAGTTATACTAGACGTAAAACTCGTAGTCGTCGTCGAATCGTAAGACGGAAAGGTCGCGGTTTGTTGAACACCCTTATTGACAAGTTGCCTTTCGAATTACATATACCAGGTTACAAGTTTTGCGGACCTGGCACTCGTTTAAACAAACGACTTTCTCGAGGTGATCGAGGAAGAAACCCTCTGGACGAGGCTTGCAAGCAACACGACATCGCATACTCACAATCCAGCAATCTTTCGACACGTCACGCGGCGGATAAAGTTCTTGCACAGAAAGCTTGGGAACGCGTTAAAGCAAAAGACTCTACTCTTGGAGAAAGAGCGGCAGCTCTTGCTGTTACAGGGATTATGAAAGGGAAAACCAAACTCGGCATGGGAGTCTCCCGGAAACGGAAGCGTACAGAACCCATTGCTGCTATGGAAACACCCCGGAAACGAAGACGTACACTACCTATTGCCGCGCAAAAATTTGGTACGGGGGTATCTAGAAAACGGAAGCGTACACTACCCACTGCTGGTGTGACGGTCCCCCGAAAACGAAGGCGTACATTACCTATTGCCGCACAAAAATTTGGTACGGGAGTATCTAGAAAACGGAAGCGTACACAACCCACTGTTGGTGTGAGAGTCTCCAGGAAACGAAAGCGTGCACTACCTATTGCCGGTATTGCGCAAAAATTTGGTACGGGGGTATCTAGAAAACGGAAGCGTACAAGGTGTAGTAGGCGTAAACGTATTGGAGGGGCGGTCGTTTTTAAATCGCGAAGGAAACGCCGAATTCGTTCTAGAGTAGTACCTGTTCCCAAGAGAGGAGGTATATTGCCGCTTGTACCCATACTTGCTGCATTAGGAGCATTGGGGTCTCTCGGAGGCGGTGCTGCAGCAGTCGCTAAAGCGGTTGGCGACTCAAAGGCTTCTAAAAAGGATCTCCAGGAAAAAGAGCGACATAACAAATCTATGGAATCCATTGCTCGAGGAAAAGGGCTATATCTACGACCGTATCAGTCAAAAAACTACCGTTGAAACTACCACGCCGAGCGTTGACAAACATCGATATTGCACAGTACGTTAAACGCTTAGAAATTCCCCATTTTAGGGGAATATTTATGCGAGATGCCCTACCTGACAAAATTCGTCAACGAGAATGTGGTGTTACTAACTTAGACGATGATGTTGGACCTGGCACACATTGGACAGCCTACGTTAAAGCTGATCGATTTGTTCTGTATTTCGATAGCATAGGTCGCTTACAACCTCCTCCCGAATTAGTAAACTACTTTCGCAGCGATGGTAGCAACAACACAATTATGTACAACTCTAATAGATATCAAAAACTCGCATCATACACATGTGGACATTTGTGTCTCAAATTCTTATATAACTTTGCAAAACCGCTTTTGTCGTCAGTTTAAGTGCCGCGCTTCATCATGTCCAGTATATTCACTCTTACGGGAAATTCATCTGTTCTTACTGCAAATTTTGACCCTCCCATTTTTTTAGACGATGGTAGCGAATACGTCTTGGGATTGTTAAGTTTCGAAACCTACTATACTATTCCAAACGTTAGACCTCCCAACAATGAATTTCATCTTGTTGGAGAACCTCCTATTATTATACCGGAGGGAGCATATGAAATTACCGACATTGCTGAATTTTTACATAACCAACTCGATTCTGATGTGGGTGTTAAACAGGTACTGCTACGTGGAAACAACAGCACCTTAAAAACCGAAATAAAGTCCACCGTTCCAATCGACTTTCAAAGCGACAATACTATCCGGGACATGTTAGGCTTTGAGAAAAAAGTTTATGCTGCAGATAGGTGGCACACAGCTGAACATGTTACGAAAATTTTGAACATCAACTCGATTCTTATTCATTGCAACATCTCCGTTGGTTCATATAAAAATGGTAAGCCCGGCCATATCATTCACCAATTCTTCCCCATAGTACCACCCGGGTACAAAATAGTGGAAACCCCTAACCCTGTCATCTATCTACCGATCAGCACGAAACAGATCACTAACTTAACTATTAAAATACTAGACCAATCGGATAATCCTGTCAGTTTTAGTAAGGAGACCGTTACGGTAACATTACATTTAAAGAAACTGTAATGGGTTTTCAATTCACCACTCCGTACCACCCCTGTATTACTTCCTATAAGAATCGTCGCCCACACCCTAGTAAGATCAGTACGGCTTCGTCCACCACGCAGCTAACTAAAGCAAACAGAGACTTCTTGCGGTCCTTAGGCTTTACAATAGTGTAATGAGTATTTTAAATATTGGAGAGCGAGTCCTCGTCGACACTTCTATCATTAGCAATCAATTGCACACACATCAACCGTATACAAACCGTTTTGACTATAACGATGAAATTCGAATTCCAATTCCCGAAGATATGTCAACTCTTCCCGGCCTGAGCTATCTGTACCTAGAGGGAAAGTTGCGGAAGGAAAACGGTGAAGTTACAACGGCTAAATTCCTTAACAATGGTTTGGCTCACTTATTTAGCGAAATCCGATACGAAATCAATGGCGTCGTTGTCGACTCTGTCACCAAACCTGGTATTACGTCTACTCTTAAGGGATATGTGTCCTACAGTTTCGCTGACGTTAAAAAGCTTCAAAATGCAGGTTGGTTTGCCGGCGGCGATCCTCCCATTATCGATCAGGAAGGTAACTTTAGTGCCTGCATACCGTTGAGAATGCTGTTAGGATTCGCCGAAGATTATGGTAAAGTAATACTTAACATCCGACAAGAACTCGTATTAATTCGCAGCAATACCGATGCCGACGCCGTATTCAGTGCTACCGTAGGGGAGATGGCTAAAGTTACGATTGACAAACTATATTGGAAGGTTCCTCATATCACTCCAGGTCTTGCTCAAGAATTAGCCCTGACCAAATACATCGATAAAAATATTGACACTCAAGTCGCATTTCGCAGCTGGCAGCTTCATATCATACCCGGTGTTCATGCTGTGACTCAACATTCTCACGCTATCGCTACAAGCACAAAATTACAAACCCCCAGATATGTCATCGTAGGGTTTCAATCAGGTCGTTCGGGGCTAATCGCTAAAGACAATGCTAATTTCGATAAAATTGGTCTTACTAATTTCCGAGTTTATCTGAACACCGAACGATTCCCATACGACAATTTACATAACAATTATGCACTCAATCATTACGCAACATTATACGACATGTATTCCAAGTTTCAATCATCTTATTATAGCAAAATCGATGAGCCCTTCTTCTCCCGCCATGACTTTGCAGACAAGGCGCCCATTGTTGTAATCGATTGTTCCCATCAAAAAGACTACCTTCATGCAAACGCTGTCGTTTTTCGTGTTGAATTTGAAACTTCCGCTAACGTACCAGCCAACACAACTGCGTATTGTCTCGTTCTTCACGATCGAGTTTTTACTTACAACGCATTGTCAAAAGCAGTTAAACAACTGTAATATCGCAAAACACTTCAGTTGCACCTCGACTTTTAGCGTAACTAGACCATGCTCCCTATACCTAATACGATGAAGATCATTATCGATATTCAAGGTTTTAAGACGTCCGATAAGCACTTTACCCCAAAAGAATTGGCCTCCTACGACGGTACCTCAGTATCTCACCACATTTTTAAACCCCCTTTCGCCCTCCATTCCTTAACACCTCATTTACAACAACAAGCCCGCTGGGTAATGACTAATCACCATTGCATCGACTGGAATGAGGGATTTACTCCAGCATACATGTTTCCTGCAATCTTGCGACGTCTTCTGCAAGGTGCCACCGAAGTATATGTGAAAGGTCGAGAAAAGGCAACGTTTCTACGCCGCTTTACTACCATCCCAATCATCGAAGTGGAAGAAAAACCGGCCCTCACCCCATCACAACCCGCTTGTTTATATCATTCCAAACCGATTTGTAATTGCGCTTTATCTAACGTGTATCATATTTATAATCACTACATAATGGAATAAAACAACCTTTTTAATTTTTATTGTTTTTTTTATTTGTTTACAATATATAGTTTAACTACATGGATTAAACATCTACGTACTAGTGGAAAAGCGTTCTACATAAATTGTCTGCCTATGTTCGGCGCACAAGACGTCTCGCAGTACTTCATCCATAGTAAGTATCCTCCACACATATGCCATTTTAGGCCAAGACTATCCATTAAATCTACAAGGAGGCCTTCATTTATGGCTCCGTCTAAAAATAGTTGACCGACAGCTGCACCATTTTTGTACTGTTTTTCTTTTTTATACAACTCTTCGTCACTGAATCCGGAACGTCCTAATCCATATATGACTTCGTGCGACGCTTCAAAAGCTAAATCCTTTAACGAACTCACTAATCGTTCAACCGCACTAGGTACGTCTCTTGCAACCGGTCGAGCAGCCTCTCTATAATTCATCCACATGACTACACTGCCAACTGACGACTCAGGGCTTCCACTTCGATGTCGCACTTTACCATAGAACTCGCGAACGTTAGCACTTCCACCATACACACAGTCTTTTCAGAGTTCTCCTCCAGCTGATCCACTACAGACCATACATTTACTAAACAGTCTCCACAAAGGTTTGCTACACCCTTCACTATCTCTTTATAGAAACTCTCAAAGTGTAACGCTTTTAATTGTGCGAATCGCACTTCCACGAGTTTCTGCAATCGCCACAATTCTTCTACAGTTTCGCTCGCTAAACGCACCTCTGACAAGCCCACTTCCTCCAATTTGATTATTTTCCTTGTCTGGATCGCTTCAAATACAATCCTCTTCTTTCCTATTTCCAGAGCTGGCCACTCACCGTCGAGAGAATAGAAGTAGTTGGAAATCACTCCTTGATTTGCAATCAGGGCTGTCCACTCCCATTCATTTAACTGCACCCAGTCATTTTTGGCACCCCGTATTATAATACTTGGGTTAAATTGCGAACTCCAATCAAACCCTACACTCACGTACTTAGAACTTGATTTATTTAATTTGTACGTCCTACTATTCAGAAGTTCTGGACAGAACAGTGGTTGCGGCTTTCTTGCTTTATTACTCTGAACTACCTCGATAGCTTTCAACAAGGCTTCCATTTCTGCACGACTATCGGATGCTACTACCCTTGCAGACTCTTCTACGCGCTTTTATTTTCACATTTCCAAGGTTATATGTGGTAGGAGGTGAGCGTAAACGCAACCTTGAAGTCATGTTTACTGCACTACCTTTTTGGACTCAACAATTATGGGAACCTTGAGTTGAAATTCCACATATAACATATTTGGCTTGACTGCCCAAAATTTTAGCATATCACCCTTTTTTAATGTCATCCCAATCATTTCGCGAAAGTTATATGACCCCAACTTGTTGATATAAATTTCGGTATTTTCGGGATAAAGTAAGACGTTTGTTATTTCAGCTTCACGGAAGGGAATAGTATATTCGATGTCACCATGCGGTAGGATGTACCATCTATCATCATTGACGGCAATGGATACTGGTTGTAAATCTCGTTCATAATATAAAGGCTCGCTTAGCTCTTCAACCACAAACACCTGCGGGTGTGACGTGGAATTCGCATGCATATGTTTGCCAAATTTATCGATAGGCATTGCTCAAGCGTGGAACTGGATATGAATACTGAAAGCGTGGGCTTCTACTTATAAAATATCAATAATCATAGACGTCGCTAGGAGTGCAATAAAAATACAGACCCCTTTATATACATATATTTAATTAAGCCAACAATAAGTAATATACACTACATCCCCATCTGCTAGCCGAGCGAGAAAGCGCTGGATGGGGACCTCTACATGCCGCCGCCACCACAGGAATGGGTCACCCTCGTATGTGGTGGGTAGCGTCCTCAGGAGGGTCGACTGCCATAGGCGCTCGCTTCCAAGACTCATGGAATAGTCTATTGTTACGACAGCCTGGAGTTGACGAGCTGATGGAGGTCTCGGTTCGGAGGTGATGAAGTATTCAAACTCCTTGTAAAATGTGGGAGCATCTTCAAAGAGCGCATCAACAACAATATCAGGCATGATGACTGGTAGCCGTGGTGGAAAAACGTTACGCTTTATATGTGAATCTCAAGGTAAGACCATTGACCTTCTACGTTCCCATCCTTGACTACGCTCCTATATTAAGTTGCCTGTTTTCTGTAACAGTCATCATAATCCTCCAGCACCTACCATAATCATCAAGCAGCTATGGCAACTAACTTTAAGAATGCAGAACAATTTTACCGTCATTTTCGCCGGTTTTTGGCTAGTTGCCCTCCAGCATCCTCTCAACGGTCTCTCCAGGCAGTAGTCACAATGGAGTACGCCTTGAACCTACAAGGAGAGACCCTAGCGGAGACGACCACCTTACGGACGTGGCCTGCAGTCTTCGACGGATCGTCAGCTGTGTGGTGGCAGACCAACATCTTCAAGCCAGTGGACCGGTACCTAGGCCTACTGGAGGATGGGGAAGTTACATATATAACTTATACTTGGAAATAAATAAATATATTTAGAAATATTTCTGTGGTTTTATTTTAAAGTTTCGAGATTGTGACCTTGAATTGTAGAATATAAAGCTTTCACAAACGTGTGCGTAGTTAGTTGCCATCATGAGCTCAGAACCTCGATATCCAGAATTTGGGAGCTACTCCAAACGGCTACGAACATTCGGCGATTGGAGTCGAGGTCAAACTCCAGAATCGCTAGCAGGTGCCGGTTTCTTTTGCATCAGCGACACGATTAATTGTGTACAGTGTTTCTACTGCGGAGTTCAAATTTCTGGTTGGGAGCGCAATGACAAACCCCTATCTGAACACCTCCGTTGGTCACCCAACTGCAAAATTGCCAAGGTCTACCAGCAATTACAAACCATCGAAGACTTGACTTATCAACTTTTCGATGCGTTGCATTTTTCCCCAGGAGTAGATGTGGCTGGCAACAATGGAACGGGTGCGGCCGACAAAACAAAAGGTTGCTGTTGTCATAAGTGATGCAAAGTGCGGCGCCAAACCATTCACTAGTTGCCATCGACTTGTTGAACATGCTACCAATACAATTTTGGTTGCTCTCGCTGCAGTTCATGATGGGATTCTCTACGTCCTTCAACCGCCGCGGTGCAGTTCAGATTCTTTCGCCTACAATGATGGAGTGCACAACGTGACGTGGCGTAAAATGGATAGCAGTTCCTTGACAACTATTTCCGTTTTTAAAATACAAGTGAACAACTTTACTGAACATAACGTTTTAACGTTCAAGATAAAATACCATTTCCCTTCATATGCGGTAGATACGAATTGGCAAACGATTTTTCTAAAAAATAAACCTGATGTCTTGAAGAAGCTGCTCTCGCCCGCGGATAATTCCTGCTGTATATCTACTATTGTTTTAAGCACTATTTTATTCGCTCTAATGTGTATGTCTGTAACGTATTTCTTAATCTGTTGGTATTATAATCATTTAGTGTAGCCACTACTGTAATTACTCTTTGTATGTGCATCTTAAATATAACTTTTTTTATTAAATTATGTGTATCTTTCACTCTACGAAGGTACTCTGGATGAGTAACCAAATATTCCATCCGACTCGATGGTCTAGAGGTAAAGATACCCTCGGCTGCAGATTGCGGATATACAGGGAGACCTAGGTTCGAATCCTAGTCGAGTCATAATTTAGACATGAAGTATTCTAGGCGTTTACTTCATGCCTAATTTTTTAAATAAATATGTTAAGCGCAGTCTGTTCTAAGCACTACTTAACTCTTTCTATGCCCTTGGCCGTAAACGCGATCTTGACCTTGAATTTTTTTAAAGTAGCCTCAACCTCGAACGCGGGTTTGACCTTGAACGTGGCCTCGCTCCGAACGTGGCCTCGCTTCGAACGTGATCTTGGGCTTGCACGTGGCCTTGCCTTGCATGTGACCTTGGGCTTGAACGTGGCCTTGCCTTGAACTCAAGGTCAAGTGGTGGGGGGAGGTTCCAGAACCATCCACTTCCCTCTACTAAATAAAAATAGTATTTATCACATAGCTCAGGTTTTTACCCTCGACGAAAATAGAAATATTTTGAACCCAACCTATACAGGCTACACACCTTAACAATCCTTTTTTCTCTTTTAATATTTTCAACATTTTTTGTTTCCAAACTTCCACTTGCGAGGGAAGTTTCGAGTAAAGCAAATTTTATGAATTTATGCCTCTCAACTTTTTGCTAAGAAATATCAGTATTGTAATAGCTAATAGGTATAACACTTTCATAATTTATAACTCACCAAATGTAAATTTAAAGAGCGAAATGATTTATATTTTTCAAAAATAAATCAATTATAAGTTCATAAATTATATTTTGTTTTAATCAAATTATTAATATGACACATCCCACGCAATTGACGGAATAACGAGTAATTAAGGAAATTATGGTTTTTCTAGGAACTATATTAATATAAATTTCTTACGGCATTGATTTGAAAACCAATGGGCTTACATTATTTATTTTATACAAACATGAAAAATATGAAAAAAGGAAAATAATTTAAAAACTGCATTTTGCTATTTCATTTAGATAGTTTTGCAAAACAGCAGTTGTAGATAAACCTAAAACTGTAGTTCCAATAACAGACATATCAAACAAGTGGAAAGCAAAGTGTTAATAGCCAAAGACCATGAAGGGCAATAATAAAGAAGAAAAAAAAGTTCTATGTAATCAATAGTGTTCAAAAATCCGAAATTCGAAATACGTATGTATAGCCTATACATATCGTGACGTTATTATCAATACTTCAACTTAATTCAGTATTCAACCTGGCTTTCTACATTTTACTTCATACAGACAAACGAACTTAAATCTAAGTGTTTATCATTATTAGTTGTAGAGTAGTAATAGTGCTATTATCACTATTAATTGTTTTTGAAGAACAAAAATATTCTTCCTCTGAATTGGTATGTTTGTTCATAATATTGGTCCTGTAATTCAGAACTAAACTATCAACCCATCTCGTAGATTGTCTTCTAGGTAGCCTCGCTGTTTCCGGGTCATTATCTTTGGCAATATTGAATATTTTATTGTCGATCTGTTCTGTAAATGGGGAGATACAGGAAAAATTGGTATATAGTTTTTATTATACAACACGATAAAGTTAAATTTTATCCACGAGTGAATCGTTTAACGTCGAGACGAAGTTATAAAAATCTCCTAATAGTATGGGAAAATCAAAATATAATAATAATGCCTTTATTATATCATGTACGAAAAATATTAACAACAATTAAACAATTTACGTGGAAAAGACAGACTCACTCAGTAGTGTAGCTAGGGGGATTCTGCCGCAATTTTGACCTTGAAGTCTTTCTTGAAAGGTCAAAATTGCGGCAGAATCCCCCTAGCTACACTACTGAGTGAGTCTGTCTTTTCCACGTAAATTGTTTAATTGTTGTTAATATTTTTCGTACATGATATAATAAAGGCATTATTATTATATTTTGATTTTCCCATACTATTAGGAGATTTTTATAACTTCGTCTCGACGTTAAACGATTCACTCGTGGATAAAATTTAACTTTATCGTGTTGTATAATAAAAACTATATACCAATTTTTCCTGTATCTCCCCATTTACAGAACAGATCGACAATAAAATATTCAATATTGCCAAAGATAATGACCCGGAAACAGCGAGGCTACCTAGAAGACAATCTACGAGATGGGTTGATAGTTTAGTTCTGAATTACAGGACCAATATTATGAACAAACATACCAATTCAGAGGAAGAATATTTTTGTTCTTCAAAAACAATTAATAGTGATAATAGCACTATTACTACTCTACAACTAATAATGATAAACACTTAGATTTA
This sequence comes from Agriotes lineatus, assembly GCA_940337035.1. Lineage (NCBI taxonomy): Eukaryota > Metazoa > Arthropoda > Insecta > Coleoptera > Elateridae > Agriotes > Agriotes lineatus. The sequence continues at coordinate 88,214 of CALNHX010002668.1, forward strand.
AGTTCGTTTGTCTGTATGAAGTAAAATGTAGAAAGCCAGGTTGAATACTGAATTAAGTTGAAGTATTGATAATAACGTCACGATATGTATAGGCTATACATACGTATTTCGAATTTCGGATTTTTGAACACTATTGATTACATAGAACTTTTTTTTCTTCTTTATTATTGCCCTTCATGGTCTTTGGCTATTAACACTTTGCTTTCTACTTGTTTGATATGTCTGTTATTGGAACTACAGTTTTAGGTTTATCTACAACTGCTGTTTTGCAAAACTATCTAAATGAAATAGCAAAATGCAGTTTTTAAATTATTTTCCTTTTTTCATATTTTTCATGTTTGTATAAAATAAATAATGTAAGCCCATTGGTTTTCAAATCAATGCCGTAAGAAATTTATATTAATATAGTTCCTAGAAAAACCATAATTTCCTTAATTACTCGTTATTCCGTCAATTGCGTGGGATGTGTCATATTAATAATTTGATTAAAACAAAATATAATTTATGAACTTATAATTGATTTATTTTTGAAAAATATAAATCATTTCGCTCTTTAAATTTACATTTGGTGAATTATAAATTATGAAAGTGTTATACCTATTAGCTATTACAATACTGATATTTCTTAGCAAAAAGTTGAGAGGCATAAATTCATAAAATTTGCTTTACTCGAAACTTCCCTCGCAAGTGGAAGTTTGGAAACAAAAAATGTTGAAAATATTAAAAGAGAAAAAAGGATTGTTAAGGTGTGTAGCCTGTATAGGTTGGGTTCAAAATATTTCTATTTTCGTCAAGGGTAAAAACCTGAGCTATGTGATAAATACTATTTTTATTTAACTAATAGTTCTTGAGTTATAGCAAAAATAGATATTTTATTATTTTAAGATGCCCATCCTGTATATGTTTGACCGAAAGTATGTTCGGTTTCGAGCCAGGTAAACATATAATCCGCATGCAAAATATCATCTTCCTTCAACAAGAAAAGTATAGCTAAACCGCCAACCATATATGTAATACTTACTATATTGCTAGCGGCTATGAGTGGGAAACTCACGAAGGAAGTGAGACAGACAACCAACTCTTCAATGTTTAATGGTGAGCTGTGCGCAAGCGCGGCGGCGTCGTCCGCCCAATGGGGAAGTGGTCAAGTTTAAAATTCGCTTCTAAAGGCGGAGTTCGAATTCCCACGCATGCGCACGAGACGCGCTATACTCTAATAGTGTAACTATGTCGGCGCCGTAATGTTTTCGGGCATTCCGAGGCCCTACTAGCAATATATGTTTAATACATATATGCCGCCAACATGCACGGACAGACGGACAGACGGACAGACAGACGGACGGAATCGAGAGAACATGTTTTTCGTCATTTAAGAACCCTGAAACATGAAAATCTGAAGAAATCTAGGAAGGTGATTTTTTCACGATTGCAATACTTTCTTTGGCTTAAGGGATGGAATCAAAAAATGTTAATTTATCTGTCTTTCCCGTAATTAGCAACTTCATATTGGCTCCTGTAACTATACGTCAACATAGACTATGGAAAAACCAATGAGTAATTACTCATTGGGGAAAACCCAGATGCCGTGAAATATTAATACGTAGAATATTGTGTGGTCTCGATAACGACCGACAAATTTATTTCGCAAAAAATACTTGCATATGTTGAACGGTCAGCAAAACATGCTTATTAGGCGTTGAGATTTTCATGATATCATAGAAAGGAAACCAAATTAAATGATTATTATTAATGGCATCATGCTTGGTATTTCCCGAAAATCTTAATCGGAGATGGCATTCATTCGTTTCATGGAGAATACGAAGTCTGGAATGGTAATTAATGCCAACTGAACTAATAGCTGTGATCTGTGATTTATGGTATTGGGATAATATCAGATAATAGAAAATTGTTTTGAAGTCTACAAAAGCCTACAGTTCATAAATATTTATTAAATATTTCCGGAAAGTTGTTTGCAGCAATTGCTGTGTAATTTATTAGAGATATCGGACACTGTTATTTATTGAATTATTTTCCAAGTTCCAAAACATTCGAATTTATTTATTACAGAATTATTCGTCACTTATATCAAAAATAAAAAATAAAAAGTTATTATGCCTGAGCTAAGAATAGCCAACAGATGAGATGGAAAGTTCCAATGTTTACATTCGTAGCTAATAGTTATGTAGTGGGCAGGATCACCGATTCTTTTTTAGTACTCGTCACTGCAGTATGGGATTTCCGTGCGATATACTACGTACTACTACTGTACGAATTTGTGAATGAATTACCGCACGGAATTCCCACTTGGCAAAAAATCCAAAATATTTTCAAGAATTAGATTTGTAGACTTGTAATTTTATATATCGGTCAGCTGGATTGCATCCATTGTCTAGTCTAGACTAAAATTCCAATTCTTTAATTTTTAAATCTGAGTTGCTTAATTTGATACCTAATAATCCAATATTATTAATTTTGAACAATAATATTAGGCTGTGTCTAGGTGCACTCCAGAGTGCACACAATTTTTAGTGTTGAGTGCACTCCAAACCGTGATTGTCACTGTTTGACGCCAACGCATATTTTGTTTGAATCTATTGTCGGCATAGAATCCATTTCTTATTTGGGTATTTCGCCACAAAGAAGTTTCAGAGATTATCGGTATAGAGTATTACAACAATAACAAGGACTGCAAAAAACCTATCAAGCTCAACTGGCTTAAGCTGTTTTGTGATGCACCACAGCCGAAAGGGCAAATTCGCGTTCGTAGTTTTCCTTAAAAAACTTCTATGGCTCGAAACTATCTTTCCTGATATAAACTAGTCGGTAATTTGAGGTCCGATCCTAGATTTTCCCATTTGGAGTGAACCCAATACTGAAAATTGAGTGCATTCTGGAGTGTACCTAAACACAATCAATATTTCTTTTCTTATATCAATATCATTATAGTTTTTATGAGATACTACTCTGCGCATTAAGGAAATTTATTTTATTCAAATCGGCACTAAAGGTTATATGTTATATATAGGGTGAATAAAAAGTAAGGAGCAATAACAATTGACCTACGACGTTAACGTTAAGAAAATTACATTTTGACAAAAATTTCTTATAATTATTGGTCACAATCTAGTGTATCACTTTTTACTGCTTTATACAACTGTAGCAGTGATTAATCTGGATAGTGAAATTATGAAAAAGCACGAAAAAAGTGACCTTGACTTTAGAAATGTTCGTATGTAGCACCACAAACGCCCCCAAAATTTCTAGAGGGTATGCTTGGTAATTAACGATACAATTTACAGAACGTTTATTTAATTTTTGTAACTAATAAAAAATATATTACACTAGGAATGTATTTGTCAGTTAAGCTTTAGTTATTTAGACCACAAGTGTTAGAAGTGCACGTTAACACAAGTGGTCTATACATTTTTTTTAAATTTTCATTAAATATTCAAATCCAAGCCTAGTTTGTATAGAATTTTATTTGCCTTCATTTTAGTCAAGTGCTTTGGCCAGTTCTGGTAACTAAGGAAATGTCTATTTAAAATCGGTCATTCCTGAATTAAAAGCAACGTGTCACTTTTTTACACTGAGTGAAAAAGGTGGCACTTCACACACTGAAATTAATTTAAAAAATCCTACTTTTTTAAATGAAATTTTATACGATACAAGTGCGTAAAGCTACTCTGTAGGCACGAGTGTCGTAGAGTTAAAACCAGAGTGAGCAAGCGTTTTAAGCCCCGCGAGTGACTAAAGATGCTTTACGCATTAACATTTCTTAAGTACTTATTGACCAACAGTTTACTGCCAACTGCCCTTTGAAGGCATTTTTGTGGAAACACTGTCGTGTTATTCTCCTTAGCATAGAATTTCGGCTTAGACCGCGTAGTATTTCTAGATGAACACCCAGCATTCTCTGGCTTAATGTGCCTTGCACCTTGTAAAGTCGAGCAAAAACCCGCGCGATGGCCATGCTCTTTGGTGGCTCGTGTTGTTTGAGTATCTTGAGAACGAGGATACTTAGGCAGATTTGGCCGTTTTGCTGTTTGTGCATCCATATTCACTAACGTTTCGCAAGACCTTGCAGCTTGCATCATCAGAGTGAAAGCCTCAAACAGTACAAGACTGTCGTGACTTTATTTACACTCTTTCCGAGTCGCTGTATCTTTGTAATATTATGAAGCGTCTCCGTGCACATTCGTATAGGATGGTTTTCCTCATGTTGGGCTATAATAATAATAATAATACTATTTATTCATGTTAATACGCATTACATGCATTTATGTCCTACCAGTACATTAATTGAAATTAATGACTCTATTTTAAAGTATCTTAGATACAAAATAACGCTCCAGGGCAATTATTTTCTTCATAAGAACACTAGGGTTATTATGAAAAATTAACAGTATTTGTTTCCATGGATACAACTTTATTATGCACCACTGTCACAATGAAAATTAATGACAGCTCAGCTAATGTCACAAATCTAACTTAGATCAGCTAACTAGATCAATCTTAAATACTATATCATAGTAATTATATGAATTGAATATGAATATGAATTAGGTAAGAAAATTGGTAGGACATAAAACCTTGAAGGCACCACGGGCATTATGAGCTAAGAGCCCGCGATTGTTGTACACACCTCGGGCCAAAGCCTTCGGTTAGTACACTAACAATCTTGGGCTCTTATTTTACTCATAATGCCCTTGGTACCTTAATAACTATTACATAAGTCAAAACAAGTCGTAACATTAAACACATTATAAATATACATATTAAAATTTTGCACACGTTAAAAAATCATCAACAGTGTAATATGCCGCATTCAATACATGTCTTTTTATTATAGTCTCGTATTTTTGTAAGAGCATTTGTCTAATGGACGTGGGAATTTTGTTATATCGTTTTAAAGCTAGGTAAAAGAACGGCTGCCATTGCGTTCTGGGCAGCCTGTGTGTTGGTAATGTTAGATCGTTATTGTCTTTCAAGAATTTCAAAGAATTATCTAATAACCAATCAAGAGCTTAAACAAGCACGCAGTCTTTCCCCAACGCTGTTTAATATATATCTAGTACGTACATATTTAATATGCTATAAACATTATCAGAAAGTAGAAAACAAAAGCACCAACGGGAATACATCTTGGACAAAAACACTGGCTAAATATCATCAGTTCGCCGACGACTTATTGCCGAAACAAGGGACAAAAGAAAATTTATATATTAAACACACTGTTCAAAAACACAATTTAAAAATATCAACCACAAAGACCAGAGCTCTACAGAAAAATGGCATAATATTAGAGCAAATATTCCACTTCAAGTACCTTGCGAACTCTCTTTTGATCAAGACCTAAAAGCCCGGATTAAAATAAAAATTTCAAGCTGCACCCTATACGTGGAACAATAAAGAATGCACTTAAAAAACAAAGCAAGAGTAGAAACACAACTTACAAACTATACACCAACAATGCTATATGGTAGTGAAACCTGGGTTATAACACAAACGATAATGGGAAGACAGACCACGAAATGAAAGAATAAGAGAAGACCTAAACATATACTCCATGACAGCTATAGTATACTGCTTAGAAAGCAGAAAAAAATGGAAAGATCATCTTGAGAGAGCGGGCGAAGACAAGATTTGCCAAGAACAGACAAAAAATGTGGGAAGACCCAAACAGAGGTGACAGGGCCCCCGCAAGGGTTATTGTCGCATTCGTGCTGGAAATATTCTGGCGCCCTTTGAATATACAAGTTGTTATGGAAATGAGTGCAAATATTTTAACCTGTAATAGAACTCGCTAAACTGGACAACTTCTCCATTTATCACTTTTTCGAAAACGCCCTCAACACTGAGTTAAAATTCAAAACAGTTTTACTCTAAAAATGCGTACCCGCCTATGGAACACTATTTTAATTCAAACGAACAGAACACAAAAAACATTTCTTTGATATGCAAACCAACAGAAACTGCACAGTTACTGATAAAACCTTTAGTTCACATATGGTCACCAACTGACTTTATCAATTGAGGTCGGTAAGTTATTGACCGCATGTTTTTTGGTGCAAGAACTTTGCAGTTTTAATATACCTTGTGTCATTCACCTTTAACGTAGATTTGCTTACCAAGCGGCTCGTCAAATTTGGGGAAGATAAATGATTGAAAAAATATGCGATTAAATGAAAAACGATAAATAGAAAAGTTGTTCAATTTGGTGAGCTCGATCACTGGTTAAAATATTTGCACTCATTTCCATAACACCCTGTATATAGTACTTATATAAATAATATTTTGAAGCATAAAAATTTTAAGCTGTTACATATGTTTTTTCTAAATTTCCTGGTTTGCTGTAATATTCTTGTAGTTGTTTAAACATTTGAGCGAAATGCGAAAACATATTTTATTTTAATTTTGTAATGAAACAACACAGATTTTAAAAACTAAAATGTTATTCTTCTTTAAATTTGTTACAAAGGAAAAAACAAACCAAACAATAAACAAATAAAACATTCAATCATCCAAAAATTAAATAGGTTTTTTCTGGAGTTGGTTGCTGCAAATTCTTTTACAATATTTCCAAAATCAATTTTATGGAGGATCTCTTGCTCTATAGCTAAGATTGCTAAACCAGATAATCTTTCTTGTAACATGGTAGACCTCAAATACTTTTTAATTTTTTTTTATTTTGAGATGGATCTCTCACCAGAAGCTACAGACACAGGGAAAGTAAGCAGGATTCTTAATGTAATGGTAATATTTGGTAGAGATGAAGTTAGATTGTTTTCAAATATATATTGTAGAAGTCGAGGGGATTTGAAGCTTCAGGTAATGAAAACAACCTTAGGGCTTTTATCTCGTGAAAAAATCATTTTCTTCTACGTCAGCCTCCTTCTTTTTCTGATTAGTTAGCTTTTGTTGTAGAGCACGAGAGCTTTTTAAAAGATCCTCGTCATTTAATTTAAAAATATTACTAAAAAAACCAAAAACGTTGTCATAATCAGATATCATTTCAAATCTACGATTTAAAAAACTTAGTGTTTGATCAATTATTTAAAAAAAATATTTATTTTAAACGCGGTTTTTGGATCTTGAGGTGTCTCATCCCTCTGTTCATAATCGAACAATTTTGGTTTATACTTTCGTCTTAACAGTATTTAACGGAGGAAAACCTTGCTCTATCTCAAGAGCGGCTGTTAGTTTTCCAGCTTGAGCAAGTTATTCCTCGAAAACATTATCATCTCTATAATTTGTATTCAGGGTATTGCATATTGCACACAGAATTAACTAACCTATCGATTTTATTATATTTAATAATTAAAGCTAAAGGAATAGCTATTTGATTTTAAAAATATAATGTTTTCTGTCACAATAGGAATAGGTCATTATATCAACGAACATAAACTTCAATAAGATTATTGATTATATTATGAATTGAGATAAAAAAAATTATTTCTTTAGTGCCTTAGTGCTTTGTTCTTTGAAATCGTTTGAAATTTTAAAAATTCAAATTGTATACAAATCTCCGGTTTGGCGCCCCTTTAGAGTGGCGCCCGCGTGCGGTTCACGCGTTGCACGCGCGGTTGCGGGGGCCCTGAGAGGTGAAAGCAAACATGAACAGGTCCAAGACCATATGTAATCCATGAAAGATAAGAAGAAGAAGAACAAGAAGAAGAAGAGATTACATAAGGAGATTCTGTTGAATAGTAAAATACGTATGTTGAGTTTCAATTGAGTTGCTTCTGTAGTAGACTAAAGACTATCAATACACTCGTATGCATTCCAGTTTCGCATTTTCAAAATCTGGACAACCAACCGTTAGATGAACTGTTTAAAATTAAAAATCAGTTAAATTAAACGTCTAAAGACGCCTGCTTAAAAAAACAAGACAAGGTTTGAGCATCTTCTAGAATCAAATTAGATAAAATGATTTTTTGCCAATAAGCATGTTGGTTTGAGAATATAACGTGTTAACACACAAGTATAAATAGGGTTGCCACCTTTCGGATATACTAAAACTGACATTTTTTACGTTTTCCATTTAAGAAAATAATAATAATAATTTATACATACGAAACGAAGGAAATTTATTTAACAACGTAATAATGAAACATAATCCTCTTTTTTCTTCATGATGATTTTAATTTATGGGATCACATAACCAAATCAAAAAGTAAAACGTAGTGACTAGTGACTAGGTTGTCATATACAACTCAATACATTACCGATGCATTAAGCAGCTCACACGCGATTGCAGCTGTTATCGTCTGTTCATTCTTTGGAGCTGCAACAATTTGTAAATGTAAGAGTAGTGCAACTTAGTATAACACTAGATGGTATCTTAGTTCAAATAAATCATATATTACGATGAAGTAGATATATTGGCAAAAATTAAATAGGTATGCGCATTTTTTATATTATTTATCAGAGATGATGACCTGACGGCGAACAGTGGTCTCTCATAGCAGACTGTCCGTGCAAAAACCGGACAGGCTTCAAATCTACATAATAAATGACGCAGATCCGAGTGCGGAAGCGTACTCTCGACAGTCTCTCCACAGTCTCGACAACATACTCAGTGAGAGAGTCAGGGTCCACACGAGCGATCAAAGTAGGCGTGCGATAAAACAAAAGTTGCAGATTGTTGTGGTCATTGTTGCGCGGTCCACGTCTTCGACGGGTGATTCGCGTTAAGTTCACGAGCCCCAGTTGTTGCGCTGTGCTCTGTGCCCATATATTTAATGAAATACATGTCTGTGTTCCAGTTCACAAATGGTAAGAAGAATTGTGCGGTCATCTTTTCTCTAAATACGTCCCTGTTGGCCTTAATTTTGGTTCGTCGCGTTCTGGTACGTAGATCTTCGCGAGTGTGATGAGCCCGTTATCGAAGTTTTGTGTACCACCAAGATCTTTCCATCAGATCAATTCCTGTATTTATCTGTGCCGTGTAGTTAGCTTGGTGCTTAGTCATTGAATAATTACCTTGATACTTAACTAAGTAGGGAGCGTGCATCGTGTCGCAAGGTGGTAATTTTCAACAGTGCGATTCACAAAGTTTTCTCTTAATTTGTACCATGTGTTCAAAAATAAATTACATAAGGGTTGGCGGCCATGGAAAATAAAACTAATATCAACAGCAAGCTATAGAGACAGCAATCTTTAGAATTTTCAATCACATTATCAGCGTATAATATAAACTTACAATAACAACAGTGATGACAGTTAATGAGTTCTAAAGCTTGCTGTTGACATTACTTTTATATTCTATGACCAACCCTTATGTAATTTCTCTTTGAACACGCCGTATTAATGGTTTCATAAACAACACAAATTTGGCACTTGGTTTAATTTTTCGGATTTTTACAAACTTGCATATTTTAACAAAAAACCCAAGAGGCATTTTTTGTACAGTTTTAAACAAGGCATTCAAAAAACTTATCAAAACTGAAAAAACTCAGTGGCGTCCACGTGGCGTCTCATTTTTTTTATTCAATCGTGCAAAGGTGACTCACACACACCACTGGTGAATTGAAAGATCGTGTACTGACACAAAAAATCCTTGTTGCCCCATGTAGGTACACACACCATGTTTGTAATTACCTTTTTTTTTTCAAAAATAGACAATATTTACAATTTTTTTCTCTCAAATTCGTGTTGATAGGAAATTTTATTTTAGAATAAGTCAAGGAATATGCCAGTTAATTTTCTACACGTACTTAGGAAACACCCTATAGAGTGATGACAAAATTTCTCAAGTGAGCTGATTTTTCTAAAACAAACAATGTCACGTCGCAGCTTCATTCAGAAAATATTGAACGTTAAAAAAAACTTGAAATTGCTTTCAATAATATTGTCAAGCTTCTGTCAAGAATACAATAAGTTGAGATTATAATGATAACAGCAAGGACACAAATTCCAAGACATGTTTCGAGGAGAACTTTGCATTTATCAAAGTTTACGTTTTATTTTCTTTACTCTATATCTCTACCTACGTGTTTTCCAAAACGTTACCTATACAACATATAAGAGTCTTTTTATTATTAATTTCTAAAATAATTTTACTCTTCGTAATTGTGCGTCATTTAAAACCATATATGTATTTAAATATATGTTTAAAACCAACTTTAGGAATGTAGTTTAAATTGTTTTACGGTTTGACGGGAAATGAAATTGTGGCAAAAGTAAATTATCTTTCTTTCTGATTTTTTAAAAGTAAGTATTTAAAAAATAGGTTCAGGTATAGTTTCATTTAAAAATATCCATTTTTATTTTTATTGGCTCTTAATTTAAAATTTTGTTCCTTATTTTGTAGAGTAAGTATAAAAGAAAATAACACGAAACACGTTAAAATCAGAGCCAGTGTATGCTTATAGGAGAGTGCCGCCATTCTTTGATCCGTGAAAATGCCGCCATCGCCGCCATTTTTGTTCCCACCAGCAATAACTGATTGAGTTATGTCTAAAGCATTACTTGAAATTGGCAAGACTGTAAGTCTATGTCAGTTTTGACACAAACTGACGCAAAACATAACCTGCTAACCTCGAATTTGACATAGACTTACAGTCTTGCCAATTTTAAGTAAAGTTTTGGATTTCCAACAAACGTCACGTTGACGGAATTGTGCTACCATAGCCAACTAATATTTAGGTTAGCTTACGCTAATACAGCCATTACAATCACCATAAAAACATGATTCTGTAAAGCATGCCATGACAAAATGTCATTTGGCGCCACCTCTTAGTGTTATTCTGAACTTTTAATCAGGGCCTACCGCGATATTCAAATTAAAAACAAATACTGCTGAATAGGTAGATTTGAAAACTTGTCATATTTCAATCAACTATATCCTCAAATTCATATTGCCGCAGTTTGAGTCAGTAATTTTTATATAAACAGGTTCTTTCAAAGCTATTTAAAATGGTTAGAAAGTGGTTTACCTGTGGAAATCCAAACAAACCACTTTTTGAATTTCCAAGCGATATGCAGATTCGTACCAAATGGCTCAAAGCTAATTCAGGAGTGATATTGTTAACACGTTGAAGGACACTAACGCTGAGCAGCGTCCTTAATTGTATCTACCAGTATAACTGAACGCTGCACTGCATCTAATTTTCCATATAAAATAATAGTACATAATCCAGTTGTTACTGTCACCACTGGTACGTACACAGTCATATCAGTGTCACACAAACACGAGTTATTTGCCCCAAAGAGCTCTCTTACAGTTATCTACCTCTTTGCTCCTACTTGTGCAGAACGCTGATAAGCATCGCAGTGTATCACAACACAACCCTATATGAAGTCGGCAACTGTCCTTCAACGTGTTAATTAATAATAAAACTAATTAAATTACCTTTATTTATAATATTTATTATTCATGTATTACATATATTTCTAAACTTATTGAATACCCTACTTTGTGTATTAACCATTTCGATGAGAATTCTCTAAAAGTACTTGACAAAAATACTTGTTTGATTAAAAACGCTACACCAACTGGAACTGTAGATAATACATATTTTTTATCACATTAATTAGAAGTACCATTATGTAAATTTTTTAGAAAATTTTACCTAATTTTGAAATTAAATAAGAACAAGAACATTTACAAAAACCATTCAAAAGAAACCCAAGCTGAACTTATATCTCCAGCCCAAATTGCAGATCTTCAGTATATGTACCTACTATTAAAATGTTGACTTTAAAGCTAAAGCGGATTAGTGTTAATTATTCAAAGTTTATTAAAAATAAAACCACTTAGAATGATATACAGAAAAATTGGGGCAAATTAAATGTTTTCCATAAAATATTCCAAGATGCTGACGATGGAGACAAAAAAGCAGAATTTCGTGCAAAAATTGTTCTTAATTATGATAAAAAAAGCTCCTCGTTAGTCAGAAGTTTCGATTCATATGTGTACAGTATGGAGATTTCGCTCTCCTAAAGGATATCAGCACTGCAGAAACTATTTAGCGAGTTTACCATCAAAAACATTGTTATGGTATCTTGGTGACTGTAATTGTTCAGATGAATTAATTAAGCAACGTTTAATGGCTAAAGTCGCCTAATTAACAGTTCCAGCAGAAAGAATTTGCTTCTTAATTATTGACAATATGTCAATTAAGGAGAAAGTGCAGTATAGCAGATCTGAAGATCGCATCTATGGTGTAGATAATACTCAATATACAACCGTTTGCAATAAACCTCAAATAGCAAACAAAATGTGTTGTTATGTTATATGTAAGTACATGGATTGTCAACAAGATACATCATTCCAGCACGATATTTTTTTCATTCTTCTTTGAGAATTAATTACTTTTACTCGTTAACAATGAGAGTACTTAAGTCTTCTGACTGTGGTTTCGTTGTTCTAAGAATTGTTGCAAATAATTTTTAGATTTAGATTTTTTGTGGTGGAATTCTAAAAAACTACATGGAACATCCTTTCCTAAAACCAGTACATGATCTGCAAAATGGACTACCTTTTAAGTAAGCTTGTACGGTACTTAACGAAAAAGAATTTGTACTCATCAGATTTTGAAAAAATTTATATTTTACATGCTGTTCAGATTTTTTCACCCACCGCCACTGCCTCTTTACAGTTTTTAAAAGCAGGACAAATTAAATTTCAAAATGTCAACAGCATCTACTGTGAAATGTTTAGAAAGCATATACGACTTTTTCCAGATTCATAATGTGTGTAATAGAACAATTTCTGCAAAAATTAGATAGCAGCACTGCACCGTTGGTTCATGTTTCTGACGAAAGACTATTGATTGGACGTAATACTTCAGAACTATATCGATCCTATGCAAAATTCTTCTGCATCTGTTGGTTTGCGAGGTTTATCCAATGAAAGACTCACGTCTTGAAATTGACTGCTAAAAGTACATCATTATACATCACATTTTTACTTCAAGAAGCTGGTTTTTACTATGTATTAACAGGTTCATTTAGTTCGGATGCAGTGGAGGCAATGATTGCACACATGCAATAGAAAGTTGCTTCAAATGGCGCAACAATGCTCGAATTGCTGGGCATGCTCTTCGTCTGCTATTACGCTGTGGTATTATGAAGACTGCCATCCTCAAAAATTGCACATTATAGTAACTTCACTAGTTCTGCAGCATTTCCAACTACATCAAGCATAACTGAAAACGAAGATGTCGAATTACCTGCACATTTAACAGTTAAAATTCAAGATCGTGCAGACTTAAATTATCCAAATTCCATTTTTGTAGGTTTTACAAACATTTATTTTAAAACCGTTTATAACCTAAAAAATATCTTTAGTAAAGACAACAACCAGAACCAGATTTAGGTGCTGTATTTCACCACCTGATGGCGCCAAAAACCGTACGCGTTGGCAATTGTCATAAGAACATTTTACAACAATGAAAGTGACACTTATGGAATAGCCGTGATAGCTTTGCTATATAAATTTTAGTTAGCCATGATGGAGGTAACATCTTGTACATAACCTCATTCGGGAGATTGAATATAAAACTTGTTCATTATTTGACAAATTTACAAATTTGACATGCAAAAAACTGTTACAGCAAAAAAAAATATTCGGACATATACTTACATATATTTTCAAAACTATTATAGCGGTATTACATAGACACGCACACAATATTTTGAAGTGACACAGGCACCTACTGGACGGCTACTCAATTATATAGCCCTACCATATCGATAAACAAACGAGCAATTTGTAATTTCCCACTATGTACCGCGTTCCACTATGAACCACTTTCCCCTACTGGGCCTCTAATTCCAATATTTTCCAATTTGCAGCAGAGCGTACTGTGGCAAACAATATCAAACGCCTTTGCAAGATCCAGAAAGACAGCTATCGTTTTCTTATTGTTATCTAAATGTTCATATAAGTTCTTTGTTATTTCATAAATAGCGTCATTCGTACCAATGTTATCACGAATTCCGTATTGGTTAGGAGATAGTAAATCAAATATATTTAAAAATTTAATTAGTCGTTCTTTGATACATTTTTCAATAATTTTGCCAATACCATTCGTAAGAGAAATGGGTCTATAATTATTTCCATTTGCTTTATCACCCGATTTAAATACTGGGATAATTAAACTAGTTTTAAAAGTCTGAGGATAGTTGCCGTCCTGGAAGGATAGGTTTGCAATGTGTTTTAATGGTTTTACAATAAATTGCCTTATTCTTTTTATACAGTTGTTACTTATACCACCATCACTTCCTGAGGAATTAGAATTCTACAGACATAATTTGTTTCTTAATTTCGAGTTCAGTGACAGGTTATAAATAAATGGAATTGGTATTAGAATAAACCGGTAATTTATAATTGTCTTTTACATTTATCTGTTTAGACATATTAATAGCAACATTCTGGAAATATTTGTTAAAATAATTAGCTTTGACTTTATTACTATCAATTATATCACCGCTGCTATCTATAAGGGAACCAATTTCAGCTTTTTTAACTGTCGAATTAGTTACATCATTAATGATTTGCCAAGTTTTTCTCAGGTTGCCCTCTACTTGTTCTAATTTTAATTTGAAATAATTATCCTTAGTTAATCGGATTAAGTAAGTAATTCTATAATTGCGATACTGAACAAGAAGCTGTATGTTTTGTGGATTTTTTAGTACTTGTTTACCTAATTTATCTCTGTTTTTTATAGATTTCAAAATGCCGCTAGTCATCCATGGTTTGATTTTTCTGTATTTAGAATTAATGCGAGTAATAATTTGTGAATTTAGTATATGAGTTCTTAGTTTTTCAACAAATAACTCAGCTGCATAATCAGAATCCTGAGAAATATGAACATGCTCCCACATCCATTACCTAAGTAGTTATTTAATTTAACAAAATCAGTAGTTCTGTAATTGTCATTATTTGCATTTGTATTAATATTGAGATAATTGGTAGGGTTTAATTAATAAAACAATGGGATAATGATCAGTTATTGAAGATTCAATAACTACTGGAAATAGATCAGTTATTAATTTATTACTATATTTAATAAAAAAATGATCAATGCACGATTTAGAAATTGTAGTAACCCTTGTTGGGCTTAGTAAATAATTTAAGTATCCAAATTCATTCATCATATTTAAATAGTCGCATGATGTAAACATATTTTCATCCAGAATATTGATATTAATATCTCCAGTAAAAATTTCAATTTGTTGATTAGAACCACGCAGCGTCGATCTAAGGTCAAACAAAAATTCGTCTACATTGCTGAAAGGTGGACGATAGGCTGCTGTAATGCCATATGAAATATCATTTATAACACATGTGAGGCAGAAAAACGAAATACCACAATTAGAATCAATTATCTGAACATTATGGCTAATATTCTCCCTAACATAAACAACTACTCCATCATTTTGATTGAAATTCCCATTGTTATAATAGATTTTATAATTTTGCATAGAATATTTCGTAAGGTCATACTCAATATTCCAAGTTTCAGTAAGTACAATAACATCAAAATTAGTTCTTAATAATTGTAAGTATAAGACAAATTCATCAAAATTTTTATTTATGCTTCTTATATTCAGGTGAAAAACAGATATTAGATTATCATGCTTACCCAGCAGATCTAAGAAGTCATCGGTTTCACACGTGATAGAAATTGCATTCTGCATTTGTTACAAGTACCTACCTAAAAAAATTAAAAACAATGATTTTGAAATTAACTGTTGAATGAATAATTGAAATAAAAATTAAATTAGAAAAATTAAATACGTATTAGAAATATTGTGAAAACAAAAAACTAATAATACGAAGGTACATATTCGCTGCCGCTCCTGATTATTGGGTTTTCACAAACAAACAGGAACCCAACTAAGTTAGAGTGATTGCTTTATTTGAGAGCTAGCGGTTATTTATCATTATTTACAGGTAGATAAAATACAAAAACGGGCATATAACCATTCATTTTGACAAGTAAAGTAAATACGAGTTACATTTTAATCAGCCTGAGAATTAATTTTATTCCAATCAAAATATTGTGTAAAGGCTCTAACAATTTAATATTTAATTAAATAATAACAAACAATTAGGTAAAGAGCTAGCATTCCATTGCAATACTTGGGACAGACACTAACAATGTCAGAAAAGGCGCAGACAGTGAAAGTGAGCAGAAAGATAAAATTGGTTTGGGCAGCATTCGGAAAATTGAGAAATGTCTTCAAGGCAAACCTACCTCAACAACTAAAAACTAAAGTATTTGACCGATGCTTGTTGCCTACTCACAGAAACAAACTTTGAAAAACCAAAAGTGACACAAAGAAAGATGGAGAGGTCTATGCTAGGACTAAGGCTACAGGATAGAAAAACAAAAGAATATATGTGTGGCAGTGGGCTGAGCATATTATGAGCGAGAGGACGGTAGGTGGAGCTGAAAGGTAACCGAATGGAGGCCACGTACGAGGAAGACTAAGAGCCCGATGGAGGGATGACTTAAGATAGCTGGTACACGATGGATGGGAGCAGCTACACATACTCTATCATGGAAACAACTCGGGGCGATGTCCAGAAATAGAATAGGTAGACGCTGATTATGACGATGATGATGAATGTTACTTATACTTTAAAGGATTTCTGCTTTTTTACTTCCTTTTACTATAAAGGAAGTACTGGATTCACCCCAAAAATTCGAAATTGAGTTTTCAACAGATCTTCACGTTTTAGAGTCCCCTGATCCCAAAAAACATATTTTTTTTCATTGGTCTGTCTGTCTGTCTGTGTGTGTGTGTGTGTGTGTGTGTGTGTGTGTCTGTCTGTGAACAGAATATCTCAAAAACGAAGAGAGGTATGGCGTTGAAACTTCATATATAAGTTTTATGTACTATGTAGATGAGACAGCAAGCTTTTGAAGAAAATCGCATAACCGGAAGTAGGTGTTTACTCTTGTGATTTTTCAGTTTTTTTCGATTTTTTCAAAAACGGCTGCAACGATTTTTTTTAAACTTTACATTTTTACTACATTTTTAATGTGTATTGATGTGAAATAGGTGATTTTCCAGTTGAATACTTCTAAAGTGGGTTTCTTTTGTTTTTTTTTCTATTTTTTTATTAACTTCTATTTTAAATAAAACACCCGGTATATTATTACATTTTTGAATTAACCTTAAAATTCTAGAGAAAATTTGTCTCTTCAACTAACGCTCTATTTTGTACAGTTTTTGTAGTATTTGTAATTTTTGAAAATTTTTGACAAATGGCTAAAAATTAAAAATGAAATTTTTGACTAATTATAAGAACACTGTAAAAGGAAGTTGTGTGAGTGTATCACACCAGATTTTTATTGGAAAATATTTGAACAAATTCTGAAAAGTAATTGTGGGATATTTTTATTTCTCAGAATTCCGTTAAGTTTCCCGAATGCTGCTCAGCCCAGTCTGATTCGCCTATCTACCTCACCCAGTCTAGTTTTTGATTTTCTATTATTATATCTTCGAAATTTACTGTATTCGTCATTACTTTAGTCTTCTCTAAATTTATTTTCTTCAATATTATCCGATATTATAACTATGTCATCCGCGTATCTCAGATAATTTAGTTTTTCTCCATTTATATTAATCTCCATTTGATCCCAGTTAAGGCTCCTGAAAACATCCTGGAGTGTGGCTGTAAATAACTTTGGAGATAGCGAATCTCCTTGTCTGACTCCTTTCCTTATCGGTACTGGGTTGGTGTTAGAGTGTAGTCAGTATACCGAGTGTGTCAGGTGCGAACATAGGGAAATTGCATGGAAAATCGTATATATGCAGATTCCAGCTTGCTGCTTGAATTGATAGGATTAATGGTGGTATCAATCAAAAGAGAAAAAAATGCGGTTAATTTGAAACTATTTTACTTGAATGTGTTGCTTGTTTAAGATAGAAATAGCTTAAAAGATATAATAAATATTTTGCATTTTATTCACAAAAAACAAACCAGCCATGATCAAATTTGTTTATGCCAAAATAAATGTTATTTTCTGTCAGTTATCAATTCACGTATTTAACTAATTATCATGAATAATAATGTTGAATATTCTAATCAAGAGAGGATATTTTATTATCAAAACATTTTACAGTGGCGTCAGTTTACTCACAGTTCGTGATTTATTCCCAGTTAAATTTAATAATCGACCTATTCCATCTGTATAAACAATTCACACGATTGTGGAAAAATTTGAAACTACAGCAAGTGTAGCAGCAGGTGATTCAAAAGGTAGTTTTAATATTGCAGTTTAAACAAATATTCAATCAAAACATTAACATTACAGACCAACGGAATAGTAGAACCAACGATGAGCTGGAAGAAAGAATTTTGGGGTTGATAAATGCTAATTAAACAACCAGCATAAGATGTATTGCTCGAGAGTGCAAAGCATTGACACGGTCAGTGCATAAGGTTCTGAAGAAGCATGGTTATCATCCCTACAAACATCAGTGCCATCAAGACATCAAGAAATATTCTTAGTTGATGAAGAAAGCAAGCGTGTATTCTGCAAAGTCATGCAAGAACACTCAAACGAGATATGAACTTTTTGCGGTCAATCTGTGTTACAGATGTATGTACGTACACACTTAATAATGAACCAAATACGCAGAACACTCGATACTGGGCCCAAGAAAATCCTTGGATAGCTCTTGAAACAAGAACGCAGTTTACGCAGAAAATTAATATTTGGGCTGGTATTTTCAACAATAACATTATTGGACCGTTTGAAATAGTTGGAAATTTAAATTCGGATTCTTATTTAGAATTTTTAATCAATCAGATTGGCCCTGCATTAGGAGTTGCACCTGAAAATCAGGAGATTTGGTTTCAGCATGATGGCTGTCTAGGGCATTATGGTTTGAATGTGAGGGAATATCTAAATGATAACTTTCCTAATTGCTGGATTGGTCGCGTGGCAGTATCAACTGGCCACCAAGTTCTCCTGATTTGGCACCATGTGACTTCCTTTTGTGGGGTCATCTGAAAAACAAAATTTACAGAAAACGGCACCCAAATATTAACTCTTTGCAGGAAGCAATCCAAGCAATGGTCGCGGAGTGTACGCTAATCACAGACAGACAGTTGGCTAATGTAAGGCAGACATTTTATAACAGATTAGGTTATTCTTTACAGCAGAATGGAGAACTTTTTGAGTAAAGTAAAGTTCGGGCAGTCAAGGAACTTTTTTCCAGTAATCCTTTGGTCATAGAAATCCAAGAGTGCCACCAGGAAACATTAAATTTAGCCAAATCTGTATGTATCATTTGGATACCGGCATATATAGGTATTTCTGAAAATGAACGAGTTGACTTATTGGCCAAAGGAGCTGTATTCGATTATACAACACAATACAACAGTATTACAAGTTACGATGCCAAACACTCTGTAAAAGCTGTTATTAAAAAGAAATTTTATCAACAGTGGGAGAATTTACGGAACAATAAACTCCGTAATATTAAAGATAACATAACGAATTGGATCCCTTCAACAGCCCTCAATCCAAAACCCAGTACTTTACTGAATAGAATAAGAATTGGTCACACCAATCTCACTCACAGCTACTTGTTAAATCGAGAAAACCCTCCAGTATGTGAAACGTGTAATGTTCAGCTCACAATAGCACACATCATCTTAGATTGTGATCTATATTCAGAATGTAGAAATCGTCATCAGTTACCAAATAATCTAAGTGAAGTGTTGAAGAATGACAACATAAGTGAACGTAAAATTATCAGATTTATGTTGGAATGTAAATTATATAATTTATTGTAACCCTATCTTTATAGGGTGCTAATAGCCTAGCTGCTGATGCGCCATTAACCAGTTAAAAAAAAAAGTTTGGGCACTTCATTCCATGGAGGAACATGGCCTGAGACAAGGCGAATCAAGGTCGCCGAAATATCTCTTTCCGAAACCCAGTCAATCTGGCACACTGGGTGATGTTGTTAGCATCACGCGTTCGACGACTGCCTTACTTTCCCTACTTCCACAACTGTGGTTTCGGTACCCAATTTTTAAAGTGCCTAGGGCCGCCCCAGTTGCCAGGTGTCGGGATTGAACCCCGTACCGTGGCACCGCAGTCGAGCTCCTTAACCGCTTGGCCACGCTGGCTGACTTTTTGAGTAGGACTTGCTATAAATTTGCTTATAGTTTCAAGTTTTTTTGCAAACTTGTGAATTATTGATACAGATGGAATAGGTCGCTTGTTAAATTTAACCGAGAATAAATCACGAATTCTGCGTAAACTGACGCCACTGTAAAATGTTTTGATAATAAATACCCTCTCTTCATTAGAATATTCAACATTATTATTCATAGTAATTAGTTAAATACATGAATTGATAACTGTCAGAAAATAACATTTATTTTCGCATAAACAAATTTGATCATGGCTGATCTGTTTTTTTGTGAATAAAGTACAAAATATTTATTACAGCTTTTAAGCAATTTCTTTCTTAAACAAGCAACACATTCAAGTAAAGTAGTGTAACGAGCTTGAGCTGAGCCATTGCCAACATATGAGTCACAGCGTTTCAGACTTCGGGAAGCGGCCTTGGGGCCAGGTGTGGCGGATCAAGTCGGCAGCCTTGGTGACTAATACGCGTGCAGCCTTCCGGATCGATCCAGAGCCAGGTGCAACGGATAACTCACGCTTTCGGGAACGCGCTTGAGGTCAACACACGCGAATGCGTCATGCATTTGCCGGAACATACGAGCGAAGTCTGGATTGTTCTAGAAGGAAATTATCCGGCAATATAAATAAGCGATCGCCGAATAGCAGTTCAGTTCTCATACAGTTCGAATACGGCTCGAAGCGCGTAGAGCTCCCATATAAATAGACCCGTGTGTATATAACCCTAGTGAAATAAATAACAAATAAATAACCATATAAATCTTTAGTGTTTAAGTCGTCAATAGCCAAATAAATAATTGATGTTTAATCCAGCGTATATAAATAAATAGTGTATCGTTGTTAGAAATAGTTCGTTAGTTTAAGTAATTTGTGTACTGCCTTGTAAATCCTTGCGTTTGTAAATAATCGTTGTAAATAAATGTTTAATGCAAGAAGCGTCGTATAATTTTGTAAATAGCCCGAGCGTTAAAAACGTAACAGTAGTATCAAATTAAGCATATTTTTTTTCTCTTTCGATTGATACCACCATCAATCTTATCAATTCAAGCAGCAAGCAGGAATCTGCATATATACGATTTCCCATGCAATTTCCCTGTGTTCGCACCTTAAGTGAAACACTCGGTATACCAACTACACACTAACACCAATCCAGTACCAATAAGGAAAAGAGTCAGACAAGGAGATACGCTATCTGCAAAGTTATTTACAGCCACACTCCAGGATGTTTTCAGGAGCCTTAACTGGGATCAAATGGAGATAAATATAAATGGAGAAAGACTAAATCATCTGAGATACGCGGATGACATAGTTATAATATTGGATAATATTGAAGAAAATAAACTTAGAGAAGACTAAAGTAATGACAAATACAGTAAATATCGAAGATATAATGGAAAATCAAAAATTAGACTGGGTGAGGTAGATAGGCAAATCAGACTGGGCTGAGCAGCATTCGGGAAACTTAACGGAATCCTGAGAAATAAAAATATCCCACAATTATCTTAAACAAGCAACAAATTCAAGTAAAGTAGTATCAAACTAGGCGCATTTTTTTCTCTTTCGATTGATACCACTATCTTCTTCTTCCTCTTATTGTAGGCCAGTGGCCTGTTATAACCACAAAGTGGTTCTATGAGCCCTCTTTGCCCTTAGGCCGGGTAGGTGGCTAGCCTTGCCCGTCGAAATTGAGGAAGAGTTCCCTTATTAGGGGTTAACGACTACCACAGATGTTAGCGTGGTAGCCGGGGAGCGTACAATTTTTAAAATCCATCTATAGTATCCGCCGGGAATCGAACCCGGGCCGGCCGTCTGAGAGGCGAGCATTTGCTCGCGGGGCCATCCGCTCACCAATCAATCACCACTATCAATCCTATCAGTTCAAGCGGCAAGCAGGAATCTGCATATATACGATTTTCCATGCTATTTCTCTTTGTTCCCACCTTAAGTGTATTAAGTATCTTAGTTGCTTGGTCGTAGCAGCTTTCGATGGGTTTAATGTATCTCGTGTCAATTCTGCAGTTTTGCATTGCTCTTTTTACTGCCCAATATTCTATGTAATCGAAATAGTATATTGCATGTTAAGAGCTGAAAGTGCATTCTTGCCGCTTGCGCATGAAAATTGCTGGTTTCGGCTTCGCCTCAACCAGCAATATTCATGCGCAAGCGGCAAGCGCACTTTTAGCTCGAAACATACATACTATTTTTTCGACGACTGAGCATATTATTAAAGGAAAATATCAAATTTCATTTTATGGCAAAAATGAATTGACAATCAAGTTAACATTACTCGCGCAGTCTATGACATGCGACGCGATTATTTCCACTAATGACGGGCGTTGTCAAGGAAACATTCGGACGTGGCTACCTATTTTGTTCACGCGGAAACCCAAAACGCTCGGCCAGCGGCAAAATGATGAAAACGCACGATCAGCGGAGAATGTCAACTTTCTGTTGTCAAATGACAGTTAGGAAAATCTACTTTCGATGTCAGTGGTCGAAAAAGAAATAAATTTACGTGAAGAAGAATTTATTAGTAATTTTGACTATTTTCCCAGAGAAAAATATTTACAAATTTATTTAAATGGTAATAACTGATTTCTGACAGAGTCAGTTCAGAGGCAAAACCGATGTATTATATTTTTATTATTTATCAAAATTTCTTTTTCATCCTCCTTGGAAGTTAATATTACTGACTATTTAAAACAGTTTGGATATTTAGAGAGTAATGACTCATTATTAATAGAAACAAGTAAGTACCTAGTCTTTAATAAGTGTTCAAGAATTATATAATTTACCTGTTGATGGAACATTGAATCAGGAAACACTTGACTTGGTTAATAAACCTAGTAGTAGTTATTATAGTGCATGTTCTAGACCAGATATTTTTGTTTCATTTTTTTAGACAAATGACATTGTTTTTAAAGTCTTTGTTTTCAAAATACTCATTTTCTAACCAAAAACCATTAAAAATACAAACATATTTTCTAGACCAGATTTTCTAAAAACGAATTTTTTGAGCAAAACAGCTCGATTTTTAAGTTTTTATCGTTTGAAGTTTATAAAAACTAACAAAAAAACAGGATTTTAACCCTGATGTTCAAGCGTTAAAGTTTTTTCACCCCAAAAAAACCGATGAAAATCGATCCATTTTGTCTAGACCAGATTTTTCAAAACGCGTTTTAGAGGGAAAATGGGTTGTTTTTAAATTTCATCCGTTGAAGTTTTTGAAATTCCTGAGACAATTTGAAACCAAAATGAACACCCCTCTTTTCTACCAATTTTTGTTTAATTTCTTTAGCTAAATAGTCACATCATTTTCAACTAAAAAGCGTCATTTTAAAAAATCTGGTCCAGCTTTTCAAGCATAAAATCAGACTCATTTACCTAAAAAAACGCAAAAATTTGGTCTAGTTGTTGAATCTGGTCTAGCAATTAAACAAAACTTGACGTTGAAGTTTTTGAAATCTAATCTAGTTGTCGAACCAAAAAATCTGCTCTAGCAATTAAACTAAACTTGACAGCGATAACGATCTAAATGAGTGTTTTGAAAACAAAGACTTTAAAAATAATGTCATTTGTCTAAAAAAATGAAACAAAAAAAATCTGGTTAAAGGGTTAAAAATCTGGGTAAAAAGTCAAATTCAACATTTATTACATCATATACTTCACAGCAGGGTGGTCCAGGAATTGTCTAGTCGTGTAGCAAACGTTTGCCAAGCTAGTTCCTCAGCAGGAATGGGGGGTTGTCCGGAAGCGCCAGTGGTTCGAGACAGTCCAAACCAGAAAACCTACAGGTGGCCGTGTAAGTTCCTAAACCACTCAGCTGTTACATAAAAATAATCAGAGACAGAAAACACCATAACTTGAAATAACCTAATTATTTATTTACATATACAAATCTGCACCATGCTTGAAAAAGGCGACATAAATCTGTGATAAATAGTTTGTTCGTAAATGGAATAGTACTTAGATGTAATCTTAGTTTTATGTATAAAAAAAATGTACGAGATTTTAAGTTAATAAATCTGAAATCCAAAACAGAACTCTATGTTCTTAGCTCGCAATTTCGTTCGAGTACATGTATTTCAACTGTAGTGACGGTAGTGACTAAACATTAAACAGCGATAGCGGAATACGGGAGATCTTAATAAATCGTTTCAGCACTCAAATCATTTACCTACTCGCGATTCATTCGAAGTGGTACCATTTCGTGGTGTTATTACACTAAAAATTGTGTATATTCAGCGCAGTGTGTTAAATGCAAAAATTCAAGCTCCCGAAAACCCCCGCCAAAGTTATGTTAATAAATTTTTAATATGTTGTGTTACTTGAACGCAACTAAACTGCAAAGGCACTATTGCCAATCGAAGAAAATATTAAATGTACAAAATGAAATTAACCTATTCCACATACACATTTGCACGAGGTGAACGCCGCCGATAGCTACACAGAGTTTTCTAATTTTCTCGGTACCATCTGTTCTGGAGATCACCATCAAACAAGGTAAGCGCAGTGCACAAGCTTTCACAAAACTAGTCCGAACGATATTTCTAGTTTAAGCAATGGGGTGAATAAACACTAGGAGGTAGATACCTGGGGTTGTTCAGTAGCGCAGCGGCGTCGACAGAACAGCCATGCAGGGGTTTGCTCCACGGAGATGTCCTCTAGTTGGAAATAATCTCAAGTGCAACAGGTTCTTGCACCGGGGGAAAAACCTCGTGGTTGTCACACTGGGGAGAAGCCGTGCGTTCAAAGGCTACCACATGGATTGAGGGTGCACAGACCGCGTGGGGGTCTTGCAGGTGCGTGGCAAGCGATAATGGAACTCCAAAAGGTCGTAAACGAAAGAGGAGTACTAACGTATCAATTAGGGGGCTACGACAGAAGCCAGAGCTTAGGGGGCTACGAAAGAAGCCTGAAAATCACCCGATATCTGAATTCGACGTCCAACGGAAGCACAAATAACATACCAGAGCTGTTGGATGGCCTCAAGTGAGTGATTGCAGAAATACATAATCATCCCAGGATAACTGGCTTCATTTCAGCAATATAACACCATATTTCCTAGGGCTGATCACAAAATCTACCGATAATTTTTGGAAATTACTTGATCCACATAAGTGAAGTATCCAAATCACATGCAGCCCCAAAGGAAAATAATCTCACGAAATCAGTCTCATAAAATGGCCGCCGGAAATCGTACTATCAATGTATTTTGAAAATTGTATTATAATCCCCTAGAATTTTCAAGGTTTTTCAAAATCATCCAAAAATGCAAAAGTGAGTATGCAATCAAATCTACACCTAGGAACTACAGGTCAATCTAAATCTCGGAACTACATCTGAATGTATTTAAGCGAAAATCATATATAACAATTCTTAACTGCATCTAAATGTAAAATTACACGTAACACATTGTTTTTGATGTTTTAGTAGAAATACCGGATTTTGTTGAAAAAAATGCACAGAAAATAGGAAAATGACTAAGAAAACTAGGCATTATAATCTGAGTTAAAAAGTTACACATATTAGACTACTAAAATTAAAAAGAAAACCATCAATACCAGAGGTCCCAAACGGAACCGCTGAAAATCTGTTCATTTTTGGTTGTTTATTTTTAATTGCTTAACATTTTTTTATTGTTCCAACGGATAGAAATTTTATTCTAAGAAATGAAAAGAAACGTACATAATTTAAAATGATACTATAATTTATTTTGATTCTTGTGGTAAAAAAGTCTGAAAGTTAAAAAATATCTATTTAGACACAAGGTAATAATGTTGAATGTTGATTTATTGGTGTTAGGTATACATAGTATTTACACAGGTCAAAATAATATAAATATAATATACAGGAAAAAACAGGTAAAAACATGTAAAATAAACAAATCTTAAGCGCTATAAAGGTGCAAGGTCGCCAGTGCGCGCGCAGAAATCTTTGTAGTTGTAGAAAGCGTGCTTTACCAAGAACGATTTTATTGTTGTTTTAAATCTATTAATTGACATCATTCGGATGTTCGGGGGTAATAAATTAAAAAACTTTGGTGCATGGTATAATGGCCCGTTTCGGCTTTTATTGAGGCGCAAGTACTCAATGCAGATATTATTTTTATGTCGAGTATCAAACCTATGCTCGAATTTGGGGTAACCGCCGATGTGCTCCCGTGCATATATCAAACATTCGCATATAAACATGCACGGGAAAGTAAGTATTCTTTTGCCTTGAAAAACACTTCGGCAATCCTCCCGATATCCAAGCCCGGCGGTTATTCGAATTGCCCTTCGTTGCAGGCCAAAAATCCTGGCACCATCGGCACAGTGTCCCCACGCTAATATAGAGTATTTAACTTGCAAATGAAACAGCGAGTGATACGCAGTAACGACAACTTTTGAAGAGACAATTTTTACTAGGTTTCTTAAGACAAATATGTTTTTTTGTTAAGTACTCAACAAGTGTTCGCCATGTTAGCGTGGGGTCAATATATACACCCAGAAACTCAATTTTTTCTGGATTTTCAAAATCAGAGTTGTTACGAAGACTAAAAATAATTTTTTCCATCTTTGCAGCATTTAGCGTAAGTCTATTTGCAGTGAACCATTCTGAGGCCTTCGATTGTGTGTACTCCATCGCCCTGTGCAGATCCGGAAGTGTTTTACTAGAATTTGTGGCCGTTGTATCGTCCGCAGATAATATAAAATTTGCAAAGGGCACATAATTTGGCAATTCATTAATATATAATAAAAACATTATGCGGCCTAAAACTGACCCTTGCGGGATTCCATGCCGAACAGAGCGGACGTCGGATGTATTGTTTTTGAATTGCACTCTGTCTGTATGAAAAGAGTTTATCAGGCTTATAGTATTCTTGCTAAACCCATAAAATTTCAGTTTATCTATCAATAGTTCGTAGCACACACAATCGAACGCCTTACTCAGGTCACAGAATAAGCATCCTAAGTAATTGCCGCTTTCGAAATTTTTTGTGATACAAATTGAAAGATCCGTGATGGCTTTAGAAGTAGAAAAACCTTTTCTAAATCCATATTGTTGCGGATTGAGGATAGAGTTTTTTTCAAGGTAATTTATCATTTGGTTATAAATAACCGTTTCGAAAATTTTACCAATTACCGGAACCAAAGAAATTGGTCTATAGTTTGACACTTCGTCCGGTGAGTCTTTTTTATACACCGGAATTATTTTCGCCACTTTTAATACAGTCGGGAAAACCGCAAAGTCGATACACTCATTGATAAGTTTTGTCAAAGGCAATATTATAACATTTTATACGTTTTTAATCATTTTTGCGTTTATGTCGTAGCACTCTTTGCTTTCTTTACTTTTTAGTCCGTTGATAACGTCTCTGATGTCGTTATATGATTTTGAATTTTAAATTCAGTGTCTGTTTTTAAAGGTGCACAATTTTTGATTGAGTTAGCATTTGAGCTTTTTAACTCATGCAGGAGTTTTTCTGCAACTTCTGCAAAGTAATTATTAAAGATGTTTGCGGATAAGTTAATCGAGTCAGGAGCATAATTTTGTATTGGCCTTACTGAGTTAATTACATTCCACATGGATTTAGGGGAATACTTATGTTTACTCAGGTACTGGTCAGAAACAGCGCGTTTTGACGATTTTATCTCCGATCTATACAATTGTTTATAAGATTTATAAGCTTGCAGTAATTCCCCCGTCGGAGTTTGATTATAACGGAGCCTTAAATACTGCAGACGATCTCCCATTTTTTGTAGATTATTATTAAACCAGTTGCGATTTAGATTTTTTGA
The DNA here is from genome assembly GCA_940337035.1 of Agriotes lineatus. Taxonomy (NCBI): domain Eukaryota; kingdom Metazoa; phylum Arthropoda; class Insecta; order Coleoptera; family Elateridae; genus Agriotes; species Agriotes lineatus. The sequence goes on from CALNHX010002668.1 coordinate 116,127, forward strand.
TAGATTTAGGTTTTTTTCAGGAAAAGAAGAACGTATTGATAGCTGTAAGATAGTTACAAACGTATTGAACTTATTTTCAGTATTTAAGTAGCGATTATTGATAAATGACCAGTCTGCAATTTCTAGGTCTTGACTTTTTACATACTTTGCTACGACACCTTTGTGGTCGGATAGATTACAATCCAGGGCATAACTAGAAGATAAGCCTTCTTCGATATTTGTAATTACGTTATCTAAGCAATTTTTTCCACGTGTGCTTTATTTTATTGTTACACGTAGCCTAAAAGAGTTAATCAGATTACAAAAATTTGTTTTATGGCAATAGTTATCATTAAATCTAATATAAAAATCGCTGTTTATGATTATTTTCTTATTTGTTTATGTAGCAATATATGAGTTTTTCGAATATTAGTACAAATTTTTAAAAAGTTGCTGCTGGGTGCGCGATAAACTGTAACAACGATAGTATTTTCGTCGACCATTTCGATCGCCGATAATTCACAATGCAGCTCTTCCAAAAGGTCGCAGATGTCTTGTATAGTTTTATACTTACACGCAGCTTTAACTAAAATTAGGGTACCACCACATGACAAAATTTGCCGCCACTACATAATTACACATTCGCAAGCCTTCTGCTTCTGAGGTAGTGCAGTGATGTTCACTAAAACACATAACGTCATAACAGAAATTTTGTTGGATGATAAGCGCTTCAATTTCGTCAATTTTATTCTTGATTGAACGTTTAAATGGAACACTTCAACGTATTTAGGCACAACACTAGTAGTTTTTTTAGCACCGGTAGTGTTTTTTAATTCTTCTATAAAAAATTGTTTTCTTCCATTTTTGAAGATTCCTTCAGAAGCATATTTCTTTGGCCAGATTTTTCGTTGTAATTCTTGGATTGATTGAACACAAATTTTCTTACCGTGGCACCGTAAGGCCAGAAGTCGGGATTTGAAAATTGGGAGTAGAGCTCGGGAGGAATTCCTATCTTAAAAGTGCTATAGTTTCTGCCGGTGTTTAGTTTATACACAATTTTTTCAGAGTCCTTGCCTATAAAATTTTTAACATCTTCTTCAGTCACATTGGATTTGTTGTCGTTTTTTATACGGCCAAGGTGTTTCAGCGATTTACTTTGGTTTTGTTGCACATTAATCGATAAAATGTTGTTGGTACCTTGATTTGCAACAGCGAGTTTGCATGCTTCGCTGACGTTTTTCTTAGTTATTAGAGTTGCCGACAATATGTCTTTGTTAATATTACATTTGTTGATATTGCTTTTTTCTGCTACCACCGCACTAAATGTTTTTCCCTTAGTAGCTGTTGGCTTGGTTTCATCGATTTTTTTAACACTGCTTGATGGGGATTTCCTTTTCCACTTTCTTCGTTCGTACAGTTACTGCGCACTGATTTTGCACTATTTCCTCCAAGAAACCGATCTTTACTTTTAACAGATCAATGTTTTTATATAGTTCCTTTATTAGGGTATTTTTCCCACTTATAATTTCTTTTAGCAGAAGTGCCTCTGTATGTTTACATACATCGGCTTTATCTATGTTGATAACGGAACACGCATCTAATAGTTCTAAATTTTCTAAATCTGTCCCGCGTTCGAGTTCGAGGTCGCTCTCGTGCACTTGTCCATGGCTTATTTCTAGCGTTTTACAACACACTATTTGGTCACTGTCAATTACAGACACATTTTTCAGTTTTGAAATACAACTTTTGTGGTAAAACACTAAACAGGAGACACACTGCGCTCTTTTGAACGCCGTTTTCGCTTTGCAAACACCACAATTATTCGCTAAAGCTTCTACACTTGCAGCAGACTGCTTAGCCAGTTCCGCCATCACTCTAACACATCCATAAAAAAAGAATACAGCCCAAATGATCAAACTGTGTGGTCATGTCTAATTTTTTGAAATTGACTTGTGATAAACCCACATCTTACTTTCAAACTGATATATGTATTAATAAAATCAATGTTGTTTAAAAAATTATCAGGAACACCTTGTTTGTGATATTATTTATTCTTCACGAGATAAATTTTTCAACAACTCAAATTCTTCTGTATCAGGAATAGCTTAAAAAACTTGATTTTTTATTTTAAATTGGATTGTGGATAATATTCTCCTTTAACTTTAGGGATATAAACTTTTCCAGCAAAACAAAAAAACAACACATATACCGGGTGGCCATAAATATCTGAGATCCCGGTAGCCATGGCATTAGCTACTTATAAATGTTGGTTAGCATTATATTTCAATTACAATACGTATTGGTACCTATGTAATGTAATAAAATGCTATAAGACGAGGGAATGTGCCCCGGATTCTGCAGTTTAGCCTACGACTCGATTATAAAAATCTCCTGTTCTAACTCCATTACTTATTGCAATCTGTAATAATTTTTGACAGATAGGCATTTTAGTTGTGATGACATTAATGGCATTTAGTTTACTTGGATTCATCACTTTAATAAGGCGGTGTTGATTCCAAAGGTAATGTGATATCAGATATTTATGGCCACCCGGTATAATACTTTTACTTTATTTAAAATAAATTAATTTCTCAACCCTATTAACTTAATTTCACATTATAATCCCAACTACTAAATCAAATCAAAAACCCGTTTATAATTTCATGCCGTATAAATTCATGGACACCTCTGTAATTGAGGACCGCATACGAGGTACCTCTGCGGTCAATGTAAAATCCTGAACAGGACAACAGCAATCTACTGGAATGTAGTCCACAATTGCAAAAACTTTATCAAGAGTGTAGTTCTTTTGGGCTACACTCATTCCAAGAGGAATACTTGAAGTTATATTATTGAACAATTTTTCCAGGTCTTCATCGTCATCTGGCAATGGATAGATTAAATCCTTGGGGCTTTTACCTGCTTCAACATAATCAGGAGTTCGATCTCTTAGTTTGTAATACACTCTCCATGCACAAGACGGTTGGCAATTTCTTTTCAGCGGTATGACATCATCTATTGAAACATCTCTGAAGCAGAAGCGCAGAAAACCGTTCTTGGCGTCGTCTTTCTCAATTTCATGTACACACCCAATACAGAAAGGCAATTGGACTACAATATTTATACATTAAAAGACAAACAGACATATGTATTAAAACTTACTGTTTTCAAGATTTGGATATTTTGTTAACAATCCTTCTCTAGAAGTCATCTTTTACGAGAACTGCTGATAATGGCGGACATGAGACACAAACGCAAAGGTTGAGTTCATCCACAAAACAATAACTAATAGCACAAAACAATAACAACATAGATAATATAACCCCAAACTACTAATAGTTCATCGATCGTATTTAACTGCGCTCACAAAACAATACCTACGCGAGGAGCATAGACGCAGAGTTGGTAGAGAGCAGTGTTGCCAACTATTGATTTTTTTCCGTAATAGAAGTTTTAAAAAATAGTAATAGATTTGGCAGTTTGGGTAATAGACTAATAATAATTTAAATTCTACTCAAATCCGTCAAAATCATCAGTATTTTATGTTAGCGTTAACTTTTGAACTCGTTCTTTAACCCCTGTAGACTAACTACAGAAAGTTATATAGCCCATTTTTTATATGGAAATGCAAATAACGAAATTCTAAGGAGACAATTGACAACAAGCATTATCACTAGACTGATTTATGTTGGTACATTATTTTTGCAGTGAGGTTAGGTTTCATGTTGAGTGGTTGACATTTAATTATTTCAAATTTTAGTTGTGCCTAATATACACTTGAAATCGAATTTTTAAATTAGTTTTAACTAGATAGGTATTGAACTGAGGACAATTGCAGTTTATAACAAACAGAACTACAATTTAAAATAATTAAGATATCAACCAGTCAAAACATGCAACCTAACCTCACTGCAAAAATAATAACCAGAAATCAGCGCTACCGTTCGTAAAATTACCTAATATCCACAACAGATGCCGAAAATGCCCGATTTTACCCGCAAGTGCAAAAGAGCAGAAAGCCCGTGAATTCAAATATTGGATTTGGCACTACCTCCGTTAATCTATTTAAAAATTACTTGAGTAATAGAAAGCAAGTTGTTAAAATTGACCAATGCACTTCTGGTGTTCTGGAGTTGAAGTCGGGAGTCCCGCAAGGCTCTATATTGGGGCCGTTACTTTATACTATTTATACATTAACTTTTTCGAAACATTTGCAGTTCTGTTTATCTCATCAATATGCCGATGATACACAAATATATATATATCTTTTCAAGCAGATGATGTAGTGTCAACTTGTTCTAAAATTAATGAAGATTTAAGCAGCATAGTAGAGGTCTCAAAAAATCACTCATTAGTTATTAATGCTCCAAAAACGAATGCTATTTTATTTGGACCAAGTCGGTTAAAAGAAGCGGTAGCACCGAGTGTAACTGTTTCAGTTGGAGGTCAACCTATAGTTCTCGCTGATGTTGTAAAGAATTTAGGATTAACAATTGATAGTAATTTAAAATTTTCTGATCATGTTGTACAAATTTTAAAGAAAGCCTACGGTACACTTAAATGTTTATACCCGTATAGACATTATCTGTCAATAAAGACGAAAACTAATTTGTGTGAATCTCTGGTTCTTTCTTATCTTAATTATTGTGATGTGGTGTACGGCCCTTGTTGAGGTGCTATGGATAAACTTAAATTGCAACAGATTCAGAGATCATGTCTACGTTATATTTATGGGGTGAGAAAATATGATTCTATATCTCATAAACTTAGAGATACTGGTTGGCTGACCACATATAACAGGCGGGTATTGCATACAACTTATATGTTTGTCAATTTAATAAATAGTAAGTGTCCAGCTTATCTGTACGAAAAAGTTGATTTTAGGTCTGATGCCCATGGTATTAATTTACGTCCAACATCAACAATAAGCATTCCGAAACATAAGACAGAGAGGTATAAATCATCATTTAGCTACCAAATTGCTGATGTCCTAAATAAACTGAAACCTGAATTTAGGTCTAAAAGCCCTATTTTCTTCAAAAACGCCTATAAAAAATATTTACTGTCCTTACAGATGTAAGGTGCTAATCCTGACAAACGTTCTTCCTCCATGTCTACTTCTTTGTTTAGTTCTTAATTATGGTTACTATTACTTTATTAATTAGAATTTAAGCCAATTATTTATTTTCTTAATTTTGCGATTGCTACATATCAAATTCACTTTTTCCTATTAATTAATTATTTATATTTACGTCAAGGTTAGATGTAAGAACAGCAATGCTGAATCTCGCCTTGTGAGTTCATATTTATGAATAAAAGACTATTATTATTATTTATTTTTTATGTTGATTATTTTAATACTCCATAACTTAAAAAGACTCAAGTTTTAATTATTTTTCTGTTTATTTATTAAAAATACAACATAAATCCTTTGAAGTAAAACAAATCTGGTCTGATATACGCACACAACTTCCTTTTACAGTGATCTTATAATTAGCCAAACATTTGATTTTTAATTGTTAAGCATTTGTCAGAATTTTTCAAAAATTACAAATTCTACAGTAACCATACAAAATAATACAAATTTTAGGGGTATTCTACTGGAAAATCACCTATCTCACATCAGTACACATTAAAAAAGGAATAAAAATTTAAAATGTTCATTTTAGAATCAAAGGGGTAGAAAGCTATTGATATTTAGTTAATATTGTTTTTTAAGTTTGAAGGGTAGCTTCAGCTTCATAATACCCGAAATTTCCCGTAATATTCAATAACCGCGTAATTACCCGCAAATGTCTGAAATACCCACATTTCGGGTGATTACCCGCAGATTGGCAGCACTGCCAGAAATGTATATGTATGTACCAACACAATTGTATCTAGTGGCAATGCTTTCCCTAAATTGCATTTCATATGAAAAAAAATGATCATATACAATGACTATTTATTTACTTTACACAAGAGCCAAAGCCAATACATTTTTTAAAAGTTTGTCGAACAAAGTTCAATAAATTTTACAACTAGAAGATAATAGTGTAAAAATTAACCCTTTATTATAAAGAATATCATAAATTCATATAATCTGTTGATGTTTAACTAAAACCGTTTACCTACAGATTTTGTGTCAACATAAACAAAAGAAATTTAATAGAAACGTAATAGAATAGTAATAGAAATTGCAAAACGTAATAAATTTTGTTTTAAGAGTAATAGCATAATAGGCGCGGTAAAAAGTAATAAATCTGTTACTATATTAATAGTGTTGGCAACACTGGTAGAGATGCATTGGTTATTAGCATTACAGTGCCTTTATATAGACAGTGGCGACAATGGGGTGTCCTATTTTTGATTGGCTCCCTAGATCACGTGGTTTTAGCCGCCATGTTTATGCTAAATCACCTGTGATTCGTGTTATACTTTTGGCAGTACTGAAGTGTATTGTCAGTCTATGTCAAATTCGAGGTTAGTAGGTTCGGTTTTGCGTCAGTTTTGACATAAACTGACGCAAATCTTAACCTGCAAATCTCGAATGTTTTCAGTACTGCCAAACGTAAAACACGTATCACAGTCGACTCTGATCACGGATTTAAATAAACACCCGTTAGAAATTTGCATAAATATGGCGGCGGGGGTGTGGCTTAGTTGTATTGTCGCCACTGTCTATATAAAGGCACTGTAATTAGCATCAGAGCCAGTGTGTCTGTTCTTGTCTTTGCAGTGTATATAGAAGAGTACCGCCACGTCCGCCATGTTTATTCCTCTGACATATGCGTCACTTTGAGGTTTGTAACACAATTCCGCCAACGTGACGTTTGTTGGCAATCCAAAACTTTACTTAAAATTGGCAAGACTGTAAGTCTATTTCAAATTCGAGGTTAGTAGGTTAGTTTTTGCGTCAGTTTTGACACAAACTGGCGCAAAACATAACCTGCTAACCACGAATTTGACATAGACTTACAGTCTTGCCAATTCAAGTAAAATTTTAGACATACCTCAATCAGTTATTGCTGGTGGGAACAAAAATGGCGGCCATAGCGGCATTTTCCATATATACCGAGTGACTATAAATGATTGAAATTTTTTTTATTAGGTTGGCACTGTTTATGTTGGTAGCACTGTAAGTCTATGTCAAATTCGAGGTTAGCAGGTTAGGTTTTGCGTCAGTTTTGACATAGAATGACGCAAAACCTAACCTGAGAACATTGAATTTGACATAGACTTACAGTGCCACCAACATAAACAGTGCCAACCTAAGAAAAAAAATTTCAATCATTTATAGTCACCCGGTATAATACACATATATTGCTAGTAGGGCCTGGAAACGTCCGAAAATATTACGGCGCCGACATAGTTTCACTTAGAGTATAACGCGTTTTGTGCACATGCGTGAGAATTCGAACTCTGCTTTTAGAAATGAATTTTAAACTTGACCGAGAGGTTCACTTTCACTTCCCGAACTGCACATAATCTGTGAACTGCACAGCTGCGTTCACGTGTAGAATTATGTGGTCATTTATCACGGTCTCCTAAATTAATGCGAGACTGAGGCCCGAGACAACCAATTCCTTCACACACCGTTTTTACTTCATTTTACAATAAAGGAAGTATTGGATTCACCCCAAAAATTCGAAATTGAGTTTTCAACAAATCTTCACGTTTTAGAGTCCCCTGAACCCAAAAAACATATTTTTTTTCATTGGTCTGTCTGTCTGTCTGTGAACAGAATATCTCAAAAACGAAAAGAGGTATGGCGTTGAAACTTCATATATAAGTTTCGTGTACTATGTAGATGTTTACTTTTTTCAAAAACGGCTCTAACGATTTTTTTCAAACTTCACATTTTCATTACATTTTTAATGTGTAGTGAAGTGAGATAGGTGATTTTCCAGTTCAATACTTCTCAAACGGGTTTCTTTTGTTTTTTTTCTATTTTCTTTATTAACTCCTATTTTAAATAGAACAGCCGGTACATTATTACATTTTTGAATTCAGCTTAAAATTCTATAGAAAATTTGTTTCTTCGCCTAACGCTCTATTTTGTACCGTTTTTGTTGACTTTGTAATTTTTGACAAATGCTTAAAAATTTAAAATCTAATTTTTCACTAATTATAAGATCACTGTAAAAGGAAGTTGTGTGCGTGTATCACACCAGATTTTTTTAATAATAGCTATACTTACTATTATATCCGTCAATTTACCACATAAGTGAAAAACACGTTTCGTTAATGACGAACGAATTGTTGCACGTTGTGCCATTTTAAAAGTTCAACGTCAACTAAACAATTAAAGTTGCATCGGACCGGAATCGAACACGAGCCGCCCGAAAGGAAGGCAAACATCTTACCACTAGACCATTTAAGATTTTATGTAACAAGGAACTACTATAATAATATATAGTGATACACCCGAGCTAACACGCCACGGCTTCACCGCTACTAAAGATTTAATTAAATTCAAACGTTTTCGTACTTTTTTTGAAAATAAAAATCTGCCTACGATCTAGGTGTCAAATTTAGTAAACTTTTAAGTCATCATACAACTTCATCGGTCCAGTATCTTCGGAGGAGATAGCGAACAAACATACAAAGAAAGAAAAAGACCACCGATTTTATGTTATAGGACGTGTGTAAACGTGCTCGCTTAACTAAACTACTAAATTTTAGCTACTTCGTTTAGTAACTTGCTTTAGCTACTATACAAATGTAAAGCCGCCTTTAGAAGCGAATTTTAAATTTGACCGTGAGGTGAAGTTCACTTCCCCTCTCCACAGACGACGCGCTTGCGCAGAGCTCACCATATACAGTAAAGAGTTGGTTGTCTGCTTCACTCCCTCCGTGATGTTCCCACTCATAGCCGCTAGCAATATAGTTAGTATTACATAGGTATATGGTTATTAACATATATGTGTTATACATATATTGCTAGAAGGGCCTGAAAACGACCGAAAAAATTACGGCACATTCTGAGTATAACGCGTCTATAGTTCATTCAAATCGTGGTGTTAGGATTATATGGTGTGCTACGTAGAGGTTAAATTTTGGTCAGTCCCGCGCATGACGTCAGCTTGGGAGCAAGCCGTAAAATCCGCCGTAATTACTAACTACCCGGGATGCTTTGCCATGTGCGAACGGGTTATTAAACAAAAATAGTTAGGTAATAAATAAAATGGTTGTTGGAAAACACAAGCTTCCTTTACCATTTCAAAAGGGTATTATTTTAAGCAACCGTTCCTTGACACATTTATATTTTTGTCTCTGCGTTAAGTATAACATCGATTATTTACTAACATACAAACTCAGAGTGTAGCGGAAAACTTTTTCCCTACATTCGAGGTATGGGTGCTACCAATGATCACCCAGATCCACTTCAAATCAAGTACAGAATTCGGTAGTACGTATACTGAAACGACATTCATTGTCTATATTTACAATGAACAAAAATACCGAAGAGGATACCCAGTCTTGATTAACCGCAGAGGTTTTTGCAAAGACCATTGAATCTTCAGGATTAGAAAACAAGGATGTGGATGATAATAATAGTACCCTGCTAGGAGATTATATCTTCGTTGAACCAGAGTATGAATCCGAAGTTGTTTCCTCAATCTGAAATATCTACTTTCCATGAAACTCAATTTGAAAATACTTTAAACGCCTTGAATTCAAATCACTTTTAGTAACCATTATTTAAAGTAGATTGCAGGATATATAGCTTACAGACATAAAAATAATTATAAGGATTTAAATTTGGGCGTAGCTACAAGAAAACTTGATATTTTGAGGAGTTTTGACACGAACTGACGCAAAACCTAACCTGCTAACCTCGAATTTGATTTTGACACTCATCAAGACGACAACAAAGCCATATCTCTCTGATCTAAATTTCAATAAAATCAATTTAGTAATCAACTGACCGCTGATATTTGTAATTTGGGTTGCAGATTTTGCTCTATCTTGAATTTGAATGAACTATAGTGCGCATGCGTGAGAATTCGAACTCCGCCTTTAGAAGCGAATTTTAAACTTGCACTGGGCGGACGACGCCACCATATATGTACTATTGCGGAAAAAATATTTCGCACGATACTTCATCTAGTTACTTGGTTTTCTCCAAAATGGCTTAGTGTGTATCTGACTACTTGCAACACCACCTATAAACAAAGCCTGCGCACTGAGATTGGGAACTGTCAAGATGGCGGCCATAGAAGGTTGATCAGGCTTCCACTAATGTGTGCTAGCGTCAGTTCGCGGTGATTTCTACTTTAAATTTTAAGTTTCCTGAGCTCAGTTTCTGATCTGGGAGTTACTTTGAAAACGAGTGTTGGTACAACAAATATTCCTAGCAAGAAGCAGTTATTTTTACAAGTCACCAACTTTAACGCGCAAGAAGTTTTTGTGGTCACTCGTTTCTAACCTGCAAAAGCTCGTGGTCATTTGTTGTTGTGTACGCCTTATTTTATTAATCTTATTTGTCTACATACAACATACGTATATTCTCGTTGAAGGTAAGCAATATTTTAATAATCTTATTTATATCTATAATTTAATGTAAATGCAGGTATGGAAAAACGTGCAGCCAATTTTTCTTCATTAGAAGAAACCCACCTGTTATGCTTGGTCAAAAAATACAAGCATATTGTGGAATGCAAGAAAACCGTCGCAGCTGCAAATATCCAAAAGAATGCCATATGGGGGACCATTCACAAGAAATTTTGCGCTAGTGGGGAAATGAGCAAAACGGCTGCTATTCTAAAAAATAAATACAAAAATATCAAGAGGAGCAAACAGAAAATTTGTCGATGAAAAAATGGAAGTTACGGGCACAGGAAGAGGGCCACCAACAAGTGATTTTAAAATGGACGATACTGACATGAAAGTTTTGGAGCTGCTAGGGACCCACATGACTGGGCACGACAGTGACTTCGAATGATCGTATTGGTATGTTATTTACATTTTATTATTAAAAAATAACTTAACAGTTCAAGTTTCAGGATTAACCCCAGCAACAAAACTAAGTGATGTGGCCCCCGCAGTGATTGAAATGGCAAATAATGCCAATGTCATATGTGGGTAAGAAAGCAAATTCCTAATTTAAAAAATGTAACAAGAATGTAACAATTTAATTGTAGAAACTGGACCATCTACCAGCAATTCCGGCAAGGCCGATTGGGCCACATATACACTGGCAAAGTTGCGAACGCCAAAGGCCAAGCAGCTAAATGCCAACATTCGCTCCAGCAGCAAATTGGTCGGCCAGTTATGTTCTTGGGTGGCAACCAAAGATGGTCAGGTTTTGGAAGCCGAACATAAATTGGCCAAGCATAAAATGCGAATGCAGCATATGCAAGAAAGGCGCCAACAACAAATGAGATTTGCCGAAGAGGAACACCTATTGAAAATGGAAATTTTAAAACAGCAATTGTTAAAACATTAAAAAATAAAACAAATTAATTATTTATTCTCTTTTATTACAATGGATATGTTATGTTAAACTAGATGAATAGTTTATAAACTTGAGCAAGAATTACAACTACAGTTTTGAAATTAGACATTTACGTTGTGACCGTATGCAAGTGTTGCAAAGTGATTTGCTATTAAATTATGTCTAATGATATTATTCATATTCCCTCCCTTCATTTGAACTCCCATTAATTTGAACATCGGCCATTTCCTGCTGCAATACATCTTCAATATTATCTTCAGTTAGTGGAAGTGGTTCTTTTATTGTTGCACGCAATATTATGAAGAACAGCAGTTGCAACGATGACGGCTTCAACTTTTTCTATATTTAATCGAATCCCTAGAGCCAAAATAGGGAAACGGCGTTTCCACACCCTGAAGCATTGTTCAATAGGATTGCGAGTTCAGATCGGAGCTTTATTAAATAAATTCTCTGCAGGCGCTGATGGATTTGACAAGGGGGTGATCAAATAGGGTTTGATACCGTACCCACTGTCGCCTAACGATAAACTGTCCATATAGTCCCCATTTTCAAATTTGCCTCGCATTCTAAAGTTATTGAAAATGGTTGAATCGTGGCTAGATCCAGGCCACCGACTAATGATGCTAGTTATGTGTAGAGATGCATCACAAATGCATTGGACATTTATAAAAAAATATCCCTTCCGATTTCTGTAAATTTCTGCATCATTGCCACCCGGTGATTATATTTTTATATGGGTACAATCTATAGCCCCAACACATCGTGGAAATCTAAATTTACTCGTGCTATTTCTTCGAGGTTTTGTGGAAATTTTATATACCTGGTTCCCAAGCTAGCTATCTGCCTTGAAACTTGATTTATAACTCTGCTCGCAGTGGATTTGTGGACACCCATAAAATCGCCAACATCTATTAACATGGAACCAGTGGCAAAAAAAAACGCAGAGTTAGTAAAAGCATGTCAGTCACAGACAATGCATAATTTCTAAAAACCAATAATCCAACTTTAATTACACAGAGTACTATTGTATTTTTGTATTATACCTTATTGTGTTTGAACCAATATTTAATTGCTTCAGTACTTCGCATACTGAATTTTTTGTTAGTCGGAATCTAACGAAGAATTCATCTGACCATTTTCGAAGATGATCTGGTCGATCATGAAAAACTCTTGGATTTCTTCTTATTCCTGCTGCTACTACATTTACAAGTTCCATAAGATCTTCATCATCAGTTAGATTAGCCATTGTAAATTGTAATCAAACTTCGCCGCAACAAATAAGACAAATTTTGAGGTTAGAGCAGGTGGCGTTTCTACTTGAACCACAGTTAACCCGCCAACATCGCCGGATCAACTACACAGCGAGTTAACTCCAGGATTAGAGTTGATCTAGGTTGGTACAAGGCACAATTTTAGAAATTGCCGAGTTACTAACTCTGACTACGGGGTGGATCTTCGTTTATAAACCTGGGCCTTAGGGACCATTATTCTTCAGTGTAAAGTCATTATTTATTAGTTAGTAGGTCATTTAACTGCTGTTCAATGAAGATGCGTTTTTGGCCGAAAAGAATCAACGAGCAGTGGTTCACAGAATAACTTTGGAAAACATTGCGGACAGAGACCTTTTCATCGGTCACAAGTGCCCCAACCATTCCACAATCCCCCTAAAAAACATCATAATTAGTTCTACTGCCGATATTTTACTGAACAATTACTGTAAAAATAAAAATGATGTTCGTAACAAACAGATTGTCACTTCCTTAAGGAGAAAAGTGTAACATCATCCTTATCTTTTTTAATAATTTCCCATTGTGGATCACATAATAAATAATTATCAACCTACCTTCTATTCAAAAATTCATTCTGATGTCAATAATTATGAGAATGCAAACCAAAATCACTCTTCACATTAATTAATGACCACCAGCTGTTCGTTGTTTAGACCTTCTGTGGCGGCCATTTTGATTGTCTGCACAGGCTTTGTTTATAGGTGGTGTTGCTACTTGCCATTTTTCACATTTTGGGGTTATTGTAGTATTAATAGCTTTTCAGGTTATGTTCAGAAATGGGGCTTCTTCCGCAATAAACTTCATCGGACACACGTTGCAGTGACCATCCCTGTTCCAGTTTTGCGATAACAAAGCCTTTTTCGGCCTTTCTTAGAACGTGATTCGGCATTTTATGTTTTGATGGCAGAATGTCAGTTGTAGAACTGACAATTACAGCTGACAATTCAGTGACTTTAGTCCACTTGATAAAACCATACATACACAAGGCAAACAAACCGTGCGAAATATTTTTTCCACAATAGTACATTGAAGAGTTGGTTGTCTGTCACAATTCCCCTCATGACCTCCCCACTCATAGCCGCTAGCAATATAGTTAGTATTAAATATATGGTTATTAGTCAAATAATCTTTTGGTTTTTAAACAAAATATTCGTGAGAAATTAATTAATTAAGAGATGATGTTAAACCCAATTCATTTAATAAAATTTTCACTTGTTCCAAAATACCTAGATTGGGACAATGAATATTGAAAGTACTGATTTGCTTATTAATTATATGAATATTAAATATGTTAGGGTTTGAAATAATTGTGTTTTGTAATTTTTAAAATATGTATAGACTGAATTAATTATTGCAATAAGAAATTTGTTATTTATTCATTTTTAATTAATTAATTATAGTAAGTTAATATAGGCAACCTAAATAACACATGGGAAATTTACCCAGGTGTTAATATCCATTCAATTCAGTTTGTTTTATATATTTTTCTCTAGGAAAAAATTGTAAATTATCTACAAAATCTTTTTCTTTCAAATAAACTTCTTGTTCAGAAATTTTTCCAGCTTTTAATAAATTTATCATTTGTTTACAAAATTTATAAGCCATTCTGTATTCGGAAGTTCTTTCTGGTATTTTATAAGCCTTTTCGAGTATTACAATTACTCCCGCACCTAAACTCAAAGAAATTAAAGGAGGCAACAAAATACCAGATAAACTGGACGTACTAAATATTAAATTTCCACAACTCAGTCCTATTCCAATACTTTTATAAAAATGAAAACTTTTTCTATATAAGGTAAACTTGGGTAAGTGTGAACGCTTTTTACAAGAGATGAATTTAAAAATTCATACCATTTTAAATATAATCGCTATTAAGTTGCTACTTTATAACAATATGTGTGTGATATTTGTCTTTCAATATACACAGATAAAAAAATTCTATCATTTAAATTTTGCTTTTTTTAATTTTTTTTCTTAAGTCATGTCAATATTTACACTTGCCCCTCGAATGGGGCAAGTGTAAATCCATATGATAACTTCTTACTAACAGGCTATTATATTTTCTGTGGGGTAAGTGTGAATTCTAAATAATTTTTAACACATGGTAAATTTTACATTTTTAAAATTATTTTATTAGGAAAAAAGTTATGAACTTTTAAAAAAACACAAACACAAGTAAGTATTTTTACATTTAACAAAATATTTGTCTACTCTATTTTATAATTACTAAATTGAATCTGGAATGAAAGTTTGCCCCAGTGGTCAATTGTAGGTTTCGGGAGAAGTATTTCTATGTCCTCTTCATCGATAATACATACATCTTCTACATTAGGCCATGTAAATTTATCATTTTTTGTTCTTCTTAGAAACGTAGCTTTCCATTCACCTTCCTTTTTATCAAGCATTTTTCCAACAAAGTATTTCACGTTTTTTTTTCCTCTGAATCGTACCAAAACATAGTCGTCTACACATAGTGTTTTTGGTACATCATTAAATTCATTTAGAGTTTGCTCGTCTTCTAGAATTTCAGAATCTAAGTTTTCATAAAAATTTTCATCATCTGAGGAGTCCTCGAGCAGTATTTCTGTCTCTGATTCGGAACTACTAGAAATAATAGGAGTTTTCCGTTTTTTGGATTTTTTAGTGACTGTAGGTAACAATTCTTTGCACACATTATCAGATTTTTTCCCTACATTTTTCTTTGTTACTTCCTTTTACTACTATAAAGGAAGTATTGGATTCACCCCAAAAATTCGAAATTGAGTTTTCAACAGATCTTCACGTTTTAGAGTCCCCTGATCCCAAAAAACATATTTTTTTTCATTGGTCTGTCTGTCTGTCTGTCTGTCTGTGTGTCTGTCTGTGTGTCTGTGTGTCTGTGAACAGAATATCTCAAAAACGAAAAGAGGTATGGCATTGAAACTTCATATATAAGTTTTGTGTACTATGTAGATGAGACAGCAAGCTTTTGAAGAAAATCGCATAACCGGAAGTAGGTGTTTACTCTTGTGATTTTTCAGTTTTTTTCGATTTTTTCAAAAACGGCTCTAACGATTTTTTTTAAACTTTACATTTTTCTTACATTTTTAATGTGTATTGATGTGAGATAGGTGATTTTCCAGTTGAATACTTCTAAAGTGGGTTTCTTTTGTTTTTTTTTCTATTTTTTTTATTAACTCCTATTTTAAATAAAACACCCGGTATATTATTACATTTTTGAATTCACCTTAAAATTCTAGAGAAAATTTGTCTCTTCAACTAACACTCGATTTTGTACCGTTTTTGTAGAATTTGTAATTTTTGAAAATTTTTAACAAATGGTTAAAAATTAAAAATGAAATTTTTGACTAATTATAAGATCACTGTAAAAGGAAGTTGTGTGAGTGTATCACACCAGATTTTTTTTTTCTTAGCAGTTAGTTCCCTTTCTTTCATTTCTAATACTTTTTGTGCATCCATTTTAGTGATGACCGCTGCTCCTGCTGCAACACGTTTCCGTTTTTTATTAAGATCATTTTGGTTAGATTGTTTCACACTTTGCAGCAAAAGTTCTTCGAATGTTTTCGGAATGTCTTCTATGATTAATGGTACCTCTTCATTTCTTGGCCCACCTTCATTTGCTGGGTCACCTTCATTTATTTGCTCACCTTCATTGGTTAGCGTGCCTTCATTTGTTGGCTCACCTTCATTTATTGGCTCACCTTCATTTCCATCATTTCGTAACTGAGCTTTATTTCTGTTCTCCTTATCCCACCTTTTCAAGCTATTTTGATCAAATTGATCTCTACCTACTACTTCATTATTAAAGGGATAAATTCCGGCCTTCCTAAATCCATTCTTGAGTACATCTTCCTTAATATTTTGCCAGGTTCTGCCCACAAGTTGAGAGAACATTTTCTTAGGGATTTTATGACCCACATTATGCCGTTGCCATGTTGCTATTTCCACATCCCACAAATTTTTAAATGATTTAAACACGGCAAGATCGAGTGGCTGTAAAAGATGTGTACTGTGTGGGGGCAGTTTCAAAATGGCGATTTCATTGGCTTTAGCAAACTCAATCACATCACAATTGATGTGTGTTGAATGCCCATCGAAAATGAGTAGGATAGGCCGAACATCTCCAATTGCCTGTAGATATGTGTTTTTTAGGTAATTAAAAAATACTTCACTCTCCATCCATCCATTGGACGTTGCTGCATATGTAATATTGGGAAAACAGTCATTGCCTTGTTCGGCCATCCAGGAGTCCCATATGTACTTCCCCTTAAATATTATAAGAGGAGGAGCCTTTCCGCCGCTAGCACTTGCTGCAGACAAGATGGTGATATTTTCTCGCCCTGAAGTACTGATAACTCTTGTGCATGGAAGTCCTTTAGCACCAACAACCTTGGTTTTGGCCGGATCCAATGACAGACTTGTCTCATCCAGGTTCCAAATTTGGGCTGGTTTGTCACCGAGTCCTAATTCCACAAGAGTTTCATTCAACAGTTGAAAGTAATCGTAGATCACAAAAGGGTCGCATACTTTTTTTCGTGTATATTCCACTGACTGTGGTTTTTTTATTGAAAGCTTATGTCTTATTTTGAATAATCGAAACCATTCATCGCCAGGGACATTATCCTTAAATGGTGTGTTTATTTTATTGGATGTTACATACTTGGAGACAATCTGCTTGACCTCCTTTTTTGAGAGACCAAACCCCCATTTTTCCATACATTTTAATCCCTCAGCAAGCTTATTTTCATGTTCAATGGGAATGACTAAATCTCTTCCTTGTGTTGTGCTTTTTTTACCTCTCGTTCCTTTGATGTGGGTGAATAGGGTGGCTTTTGGAATATTGTAAACACGATGTGCTCGATGTAATGTCATGCGGTTAGTTTTTACTTCATTAACGGCAGTAGCCAAATCATCTTTTGTATACTGAGTGCCTCGATTGGTCTTACGTACATATGTTCTCACCATTCTGTAAAACCATAAATGCATATTTAATATAAGTTCACACTTGCCCCAACAATTTGAATATTTCGGTTTACACTTACCTCAGAAGATGATATTATTGGGGTAAGTGTAAACATAATCAAAATTTGAGGTTATATTTGTGATGTGAAGCAATCAACATAATAACTTATAATTTGGGCTAATCTGATATTTTAGACAACATAAATTTATATCTTACTTACTTTTAACTGGGTAAAATACAATTTCATAAATTTCAAGTTCATCTGTCACCACAACAACTTTCACTTTCAGAACTATGATTGACAGTATTGCCAACATAAGTTGAAAAAGAGGGAACCTAACTTCTTAGTTCAGTTAGTAGACATGTTTCATGCGTTGTATGCCAGATGGCATCTTTATATCCATTATACATTTTATTTTATGTGATTTAATTACACTTACCCCCCATTTACACTTACCCACGTTTACCTTACATATAATCACTTCTCTAGATACATCATCATATCCATTTACTTTTTACAATTTTTTTTTTTTGGTTTTAACGGTTGAACTGGTTGGTCCATATTTCATTTGAGATTTTTTCTTTCCACATACGGCAGATTGCTGAATAATATTCACTTCCACCTTTTCCATGTTGCAGTTTTGCGGGACCTTTATTTTTTGTGTGTTTTTTACACTTTACGCAATAGATTTCACTCATTTATAAAGGAGTAAAACATTTAAAGAAATGTAAATTTACCATGTTGATTGAGAGGAAATTAAATTGTTGATTCCAACACTCGTTACAAATTTTTACAAACTGTTCTTTGGAAATGTTTAAAATGTAATTATCGTAAATGAATTTGATATATTTGCGGGGTAATTTGAAAATAAACATGTAATCTGCATTTCCACGTACTTATAAATTTAGGATCAATAGCTGAAATTGAATGAATTGATATAAATTGTAGAAATTCCTTTATGTCTTCCTCTAGTAAAATAATCTTGCACTTTGGTTTGCTTATCTAAAGATTCATCGTCAAATATAACCAAACTGTCTGGTAAACATTCGTCTACAGATACAATATTTTCCCATTCACTTTCAAAAAATAATTTACATTTTACAATTTACACAAAACCATCACAAATTTTAATAAAGTTAGTTCTCCTTGGTTAAGTGAAAACACAAAGTTTCTAATGAAACTTAGAGACAAAGCGTATGTTAAATTTAAAAAATTCAAGTCGCCTTCTAGTTGGGATTACTATAAATTGTTGCGCAATCTAGCTACAAAAACGATTAAATTAGAAAAAAAAGCATATTTTGAATATAAGATTAAATCAAATAATTCTAAAGAAAATTGGAATATGCTCAAACAGATGAAAGTAGTGAATGTCAATAAAAATTATGAATTGCCTCCTGATCTTCAGAATGCAACTGAGATTAATGACTATTTTATTGATAGTATCCCTACTATACATGGTAATAATGCTGATGCTTCCAAATTTTATACTAATAAACCTAGTGTTACTTCTGAATTTAAATTTATTCCAGTAGATGTATCCACAGTTGCAAAATTTATTAGTGAAATTAAAACTAACGCTTCTGGGTGTGATAACATTAATATTAAGATCATAAAGCTTTTCTGTCCCACTATTTTGCCTTACTTAACACATATAATTAATTGTTGTTTACTTAATAATACTTTCCCAAAATTGTGGAAAAAGGCAGTTATTACTCCCATACCAAAAAGCGCCAATCCTAAAATATACAAAGACTTACGGCCTATAAGTATCCTTCCGGTTTTCTCGAAAATTTTGGAAAAGGTTATAAATGTTCAGGTTCGTGGTTATCTAAATGAAAATAATATCTTGCCTGATAATCAATCAGGTTTTAGGGCTGGCTATAGTTGTTCAACTGCATTACTGAACGTCACTGATGACTTAATGACTGCTAATGATCGAAACCAACTCTCCATATTAATCCTTTTAGATTTCAGTAAAGCTTTCGATACTTTAAGTCACAACATTTTGCTCGATATTCTAAAATATATAGGCTTCTCAACTAGTGCTATTGATTTACTTCGAAGTTACCTTTCTGACAGACTCCAGAGTGTCAAGTTGGTGAACGAGTCATCGGCGTACAGAACACTATCTAGGGGAGTGCCACAAGGCTCCATACTAGGCCCTTTACTATTTTCAATTTATACTCACGCTTTTCATAGCGTCGTTAAGACTTGTATGGTGCATATGTACGCTGACGACACGCAGTTATACTACTCATTCGAGTCTGAAAGGGTTTTACAAGCTTTAAATGATATACAAGTTGATTTAGACTCTATTTTCAAAATTTCATCCTAACACAGTTTACTCCCTATTATCTTCCACAAAATCTTAAAGCTCAGTTGTGTGATTCTTTAGTTTTAAGTCATTTTAATTATTGTTCGCAAATTTACGGTCCTTGTATTACCAAAGACACTTCTTCCAGAATTCAAAGGGTGCAAAATTCTTGCATACGTTTAATTTTTGGCATAAAAAAATATAACCACGTTTCGCATAAATTAAAAGACATACAGTGGCTTAACATGGAAAACAGGAGACTGCTGAGTGCTGCCTGCCTGTATCACAGAATTATTACAGAAAAACAGCCCATATACTTGTATAATAAAATAACTTTTCGTACAGATGTACATCAATTGAATTTACGTTTTAAAGGTGGCATAACACCACCAATTCACCGAACTACAATGTGCAAAGGTTGTTTTTCGTATAATATCTTTAAGATCTATACTGCTGTGCCACATTCTCTTAAAACACTTCCTCTTGGATTGTTTAAAAATAGATTTCGCCAGGTTTTGCTTGATAGTCAGTTTACTGATTTGCTTCATTCTTGATACTATTTATTTTCTTTTGTGCATCATTGATAATTAGCCGGTTCCTACAACAGCTCATTTTTTTTTTAGTTTTTAAATTTTTGTAAGTGTAGATATAATTAATGTTATTGTGCTACTGTGTTGTTCTTGCGTCTTTATAGTAAGCTAATTGCTATCAGGGGTTTGGTGGAAGATCAGAAACTGCTTTGTAGTAACTGAACTGGATCCCTGTGGTTTCCACTTATTATTACAATAAATTTTGATTTCTTTAAATAATTAAATTATGTTAGTGGTGTAGTAATTTATTAAGTGGAAATAAATTATTATTATTATTATTATTATTATTTTGTATTTTTAAAAACCTTTTTTAAGTTTTGGTAAATGGGTTGATCTGGTGATCTCGTATAAATGTATAAATTTTTATAGTAAACCAGTTTTTCATTAAAAATAAAATTTAGACTCAAGTGTGTTTATCCACTTCCACTTGGGCCTACTATAATTGCACGAATTCTTGGCTTACCTTCATAAGTTTGGCCAGCTTCTAAATCTTTAAAATATTTTAGCTTAACTCCCTTGAATCTATTCATTTTGTAACGACCTTGCGCTTAGGCAGCTGCAAGCCACCGCCGCCGGCAGACAGCCTTGGGACGAATGAGTCATTGTTCCGGAGCTTTCGGGAACGCGTTCGAGGTCAATACACGCGACACGTCACCGTTACCAAAGTGGTCTCGAGGTTTCCTAGAAGGAATTATTCCGGGAATATAAATACACGGCCGTCGGGAGTTCTAAGGCAGTTCACTTTAAACTAGAAGCGCGCGTGATATAAACGAACCCTAGTGAAATAAATAACAGATAAATAACCATATAAATCGTTAGTGTTTAAGTCGTAAATAGCCAAATGAATAATTGATGTTTGATCCAGTGCATATAAATAAATAAATGTATCGTTGTTAGAAATAGTGCCTATAGTTCGTTAGTTTAAGTAATTCGTGTGTTTGTAAATAATAATAATTAATAGTTGTGAATAAATGTTTAATACATGAAGCGTCGTATAATTTTTAAATAGCCCGAACGTAAAAATTTAACAATTTATATATAAATGATGACTTCAGAGGAAATGAAAAAATTGTACCGAAAAATAAAAAGGAGATTTGATAAACAGACCGAAGAAAACAAACCAATACGTCTGACGACTATCGAACAAGATGGTCCGACTAATACAAGTCCGACTACTGCAAGTCCGACAAAACAAATGAGTGCCAACAAAATGAAAAAATTAAAAAAAGAAAATACGGAGAGAGAACTTGACGTTGCCAATAAAGAAAAAAAAAGAATACAAACAGAGAGAAAAGAAAGAAGAACCAATTACGAAAAGATTGGAAAAAATTGATAATCATTTGGAAGAACTAATTGACGTTTCTAAAAATAAAAAAACTAAACGTTCGACGCGTGAGAAAGTTTCTCACACGCCAGAAGAAGATGAATGGACATCTTTAAAAGATGATGCTAGTAGACCTTAAAGGAATAGAGATTACGATGGAATATATGGTCCTAGATATGATTTAGCTTCTAGAGAAGTTATGATGGGTTCAGAAATTATAAAACCAAAGGATAATAATTTTTATTTAGACAACCAACTCATTGAACTTTCATCAGGATTAAAAAAATTATTATTTGATAGAGAAGTACCAGACGTATCTGAATACACGTCGGAAGATCATTTTAAATTTAATCAATTGGCAAGAAAAACAAATTCAATGTATCAAAATTATAATTCAAGTTTAAATATTAATAAAACTAAAGATTTCGTCTTGATCCACATATATTTTAAAAAAATTCCCGAACGTTTTCGGCTTATGCCATCTTCAGGGGACGTTAATTAACAAACAAACAAAATCACAAATAAACAGCACAAACTCACTACAATTACCACGGTGGGTTGACTAGAACAAGTTTAAATAAACCACTAACTAGTAGAGGAAGCAAATGGAAATTTTTAATTAAACCAATATGGGATTTCAAAGAATCATTATCATCTCCAAAACGCCGTAGTAAAAGTACAGCCGCTGGATTTCATAAAATGATTTGTGATTGTCTAACTTGTATTTCAAAAGGAGATACCGAAAAGGCGTCTGGATTAATTTCAAAAATGCCAGAAATGCATCTACCAGATTATGAATTTTGTGGTCCGTTTACAAAATACAAAAAGAGGTGTTGGTATTAATGATTTAGATAGAGCATGTAGAGAACACGATGCTGTATATACCGAGACTGGTTATTATGATGATGCAAAAAATCAAATTAAAGAAAATTATGAAAAGATACGAGCGTCTGATTTGAAATTAATACAGGAAGTAGATAAGAAAATCTAAAAATTATGATATGAAACAAAGATTTTGGGCCAAAGTTGTAAAATATTTAATGAAAGGTAAAACTGCTTTGGCAGCCCGACAAATAAATCTTGTAAATCAAGTTGTAGAGGCTCTTGAAAAAATTAAAAATGACCCAGAAGCTGCAAAAATAATTTTGAATTATATAAACAATGATAACCATCCTTAACAAGTATTAGCCAGAGGACTAGTTAGTTCCCTTTCAACAATGGGTGTTTCTGATGTTGTTGATTTTGGAAGAAGAATTTACGATATGGATATGAACACGAAACGATTTTATCAAGAACGTGATTATTTCGATACATCAAAAGATTTACAACAACAACAATTAAAAGTTCAGAAAAAATTGTACAATTTATTAGTGCAGGAAGAAGAAGAAGAAGAACAAACAAGAGATGAACAATTACATAGACCAAAAACAATTTATTCGCTTCCCCGTAAGCCTTCTTTGTATACTCTAAACTGATGAAATATTAATAAATGGATTTTAAAAATTTATCCAATTACCAACAAAAGAAAGTTATAGATGCATGGAGAAATAAAAGGGGTGTTACTTTAAAAAAATTTAAAATTTACAAACAGACAACTAAATAATTTAATTCTTATACCAACGAGTGATAAGGATGCTTTGAAATTTGTAAAGAAATTAAAAATTAAAGATTTCAGAAGGTCTTTATAGAGTCGCTTCCAAAAAAATTTTCAAAAAATGAATCGGAATCTTATTTTACGCTAATCACGCAACATGTTATATAATTAGAGGAGACACAGTATTTTATTTTGATTCATCAGGAAATAAACCATATTCTTTTATCTTAAAAACTTTCAAACTTTTAAAATTGTATACAATAAAATAAAAGTACAAGCCGATAAAACAAACATGTGTGTACATCTCTGTTTAATCTTTTTAAAATTAATGCAAACTATGGAATTTGATCAAGTTATAAAATCTATAAAAAAAAACAAGATAAACTTGATAAAAACATTACTCTTTTAAATAATGTGCAAAACAAAGATTGCGAGAACAATCGCCGTATATCAAGTCTGCAGGTCATAGAACATTTTATCCAAAAAATAATACAGAATTAAATAAACATGATGAGATTCCATTTAATTTCGATGCGATTGAAAAATCAATAAATTTTCATAGAAGCTATCTGTATATACAAATTAATATAAAGGCGGCCGATAGAAAATCAGACATTAAAACCAAAGTCCAATTGAGCGATGGATGGGTTTCAAAATTATTTAAATCAGCCAAGATTCTGGTAAAAAATAAAGACGTTCAAAAACTCGGTAATATTTCAATGCATTCGGTAATGAAAATGAGAGTACACTGGTCGGATGAAACTGTTGGCAAGAGTCAAGTAAACGGTTTTGATGCAAGAGATAAAGCAAGCGGAGGAGGAGTTCATGAGGCTATTATTTCTTTAGGTGATTTGGTTCCTGGATTCATGGATGATGTTGATACTCCCATATTTGATTTAAAATGTGAATTGATTTTAGAAAAAAATAAACATGGAGAGAACGATGCTTTATTTATATACGAAGAAGGAAAAGAAAATCCAAATGCATCGATTATAATTGAAAAAATGAGTTGTCTGCTGTATATAAATGAATATCAAGATATGGCAATATTAGCTTTGAAAGACGCCATGACTTCTAATCTGTATAAATATAATTTTACTGTTAACGATATTCAATGTTTGGAATATAATGTGTGGGGAGATAGATTTAATATAACTATATCAGATAATTATATTGGTTCTGGTTTTATTTATTAGGCGGTTATTGGATTTGTAGAAAATTCATCTTTCAATACTCAAAATAAACACATTAATTTTACTCATGCGTCGATTAGAAATTTATGGATAGAAAGAGATGGACAAGAATATCCTCCAGAAAGACAAAATTATGATCCAGATAGAAAAAGGTACTTGATGGCATTTTTAAGATCTATGGATTATGATAGAGCCAAGTATGGAACAAGTCGAAATATTGAAACTTACCATACCCCAGATTCATTTTTCAAATGGAATTTTCTATATAATATAGATATGAGATTTGAAGGTATGAATTCTAGTAATAGACAACCAAAAATGAATCTCCATATGGAATTTAATAAGTATCATCCAATGCCAAATGCGGCTGACGAAGGAATAAAATGTTTTGTTTTATTATTTTCCAAAAAAACTATGGAATACGATTTTGAATTGGATACTTTGGAAACGAAAACGTTTATAAAATTAATCTATATTAAATGATGTTGGTGGATAAGAGAAATATATACGAGTTGAAAGGAAACACAGAGGAGGGTGTTGAATATAGTTTTGGAAATGATAAAAGACAACTCGATCATGATAAATACAATTATTATATGGGCGTTGTAGACGTTTATATTTCGTCAGATAAATATTGTTCATCAAACAATTTAACTGTCGTACCAGAATTTTATGTACCAGATTTTACTTTTATCATCTTTTATGATGAAGATACTGTACAACCATTTAATCATAAGGCAAAACAATACAAAAAATTTAACGAATTTAAAAATGTACTTAAAGCTAACATGAAAAAAATTGTTGAAAATGAATCGGCTAATGAAACAGAAAAAAGAATTCACAAGTTTGAAGATTTTAAAATTGCGGTTGATGAAAATAATATTATTACAATTACGTATGATGAAAATAAGAAGGTATTAGAAGAAGTAATTAATATTGAAAAAGGACTTTATGACTTTCAAGTATACTTTAATATAAAGGAATCTAAACCAGGACAAATGATTTTACACTTTAAAAATGCTATTCAACCTGTAGCGTTTGACAACGGCATTCAGGAATTAAAGAAAGGTTTAAAAAATATCGTTAACGATGAATATTCTAATAAGATAACTCTTTTTGATGTAGATAAACTTGAATTAAGATGGACAGAATGTCAAACAATAATTACTAGTCCTGTAAAATTAAAAATAACGTATCCATCTGAATCTAGCTACATTGAAAAAATATTTGGAATACCTAATGAAACGATAATTGAACCAGACCAAGAGACTGTATTTAAAATAAATTCAGATCTCGATTTGAATGTAAAATCCAATTTAGTTGAAGGATCGATATTTAGATGGAGATCAGAATACAATATAAGAAAACCACTAATTATAAGACCAAATAATATAATGCAGGGCTGTCCAACACGTGACCCGCGGGACGCATGCGGTCCGCCAGGAATTTTTGCGGCCAGCAGATCGAATTCCCCCTTGAGTCCACCACTCCTGATCCTCTCCTTTCCTTTTCTACCTGGGCCCTCCGGTTTGACACGCTGAACTGTCTAACGGAGTATGCCTCCAACCCTTACCAGACCACGCTTAAAGGGAGATGACGTGTTGTACTGTCAGCCCGAGAAGTTCAAATTTTCCGCAAAACGAAGACCGCTAGATTCGATTTTACCTTAATTGTTGAACTTTCGTGGGAAATCGAATCTTTGAGGCTTTAAACCTGTCTTAATACGCTGTACTGTCTTACAGGGCTAATTGCTTAAAAGCCATTTCCGACCGCCTAATTTTTAAACGCAAATCCCGGCGCCCCTCATTTTACTAATAATTAAACCTGTAACCTGTAGGAATCGCAGCCTCTACCCCGTTTCTGAGCGGCTAGAGTCCTGTAGCCGCGCTTCATAAACTCACCTGCAGGGCCCCTTTTTGGCCATTAAAAGGCGAATTCCTTGACTTCGACGTTCGATTCCGCAGCCCTCTAATTTCCTACCGGGAGAATGTCAACATCATTTTCCGGCTCAAGGCAAATAAATTCGATCTACAGGATTTGACACCGCGTTCGCTCCAAGAACGATAGCCGTCGTAAGGTACCAGTAACCTCTGCACCAGGATTTAGGCACTAACGCTCGCCCCAGGTAACCCTTAAAATCGCTAAATTCACCGGAAAATTACAGCTTAAAATCACTGCTGAGAGAAAGGTCAAGTTTCCAGGAACAAAAGATCTACTCAGCCCATTTCCCGAAGAATCGGCGTGCGTACCGGCGGACTACCAATAGGGACCCGAAACACTCGCCGGTGCATTGGGTTGCAGCTCGACGAACGAAACCTGACATCGTTCCAGTAGAACATGTTAATTTTAAATAATGTACAATAATGTTATTTTTAATTAATCATTGTAACTAGCTAAAAACATTATATTTGTTTTGGTAATTATCTGGTGTTTTGCCTAATCGAATATATATTTGAGTGAACGTATTTCTCTGATTTGAGCTTAACCCGAGCGGTTAATCTTTGACGCTCTTAGTAAGAGGGTGAAACGTCACATCTCTATAAGTAAATTTACATTAATTGATGTAATTTTTTTGTTTTGTAGGTATCTCAGGAACGGAAAAGAATTAACCTAAAGTGAATATGAATTTTTTTGTTTAGAATCACTTCTAGAACATATGGTGTAAGTTTGTCCGTTACCTCAGGGAACACCCTGTATATCTCTTTTATGTTTCAATGCTTTTTGTAATGTAACCTAAGCTTCTTGGATAAATAAAAATTAGTATTGAAATATACACGTTTTATATTTATTACAAATCACTCACAAAGTTGCATACCTACGACACATTTTATGATGCGGCCCTCATAACCTTCAAATTTTTTACAGTGGCCCTTGGGTCTTTGGAAGTTAGACAGCCCTGATATAATGTATTTTCCAATAAAAAATAGCCATTCCGTGTTGGATGAAATAAATTTTAAATTTGAAAACATTAAGGAAAAAATTTCTCTGAGCGTTTTGGTTGATTTGATTGTTGTTAAAAAAGTTTTAAATAATGGATCTTGTACCTAACGTTTATAAAATATTGATTTAATTAAATGAACACAATTATTCTACCGTTGTTATTTAGCTTAGTCGGTACGGAAGTTGATGTAAAAGAATATTTATTAAAATACGGATACGGATAAGCCGTTACAGATGACATATCCTCTGGATTAATTAAATTTCAAGAATTTTTTTATTTACCTGCAGATGGAGAATTGAATCATGAAACTTTAAACTTAATGAATACTCCTCGTTGTGAAGTTAAAGATGATCCAACTCATTTTAGAATTTATCCAGAGAATGGAACAAGACAAATTTAAAATGGTATTTCAGTTTAGTAAATAATCAACAAAGACAATATAATCAAATTAAACCAGATATTTTAATTTCATTTTCCAATAAACCAACTCAACATAATAATAATGTTCGTTGTATGAATGGCACTTGTTCAGATTATTTCGATGGATAAGAACAAATATTAGCTCATGCATTCTTTCCAACAGGAAGAGATACTTGTAGAGAATTACATTTAAATAAATCAGAAAATTGGTATTTAAGTTTTGATGATCCACCTAGTGATTAAACAAGTTTATATACTGTATTGTTACATGAAATTGGTCACACTTTAGGAATACATCATTCTGGAGTTGAATCGTCTCTAATGTATCCTTATTATATGAGTGGAATTAATATTACAGAAGATGATATACACGCAGTTCAATATTTGTATGGAATACCAGATTCATCTACCAAGTTACCAATCATGACAATTAAAAAACCAGATGAACCAGCTTCTTTAACAATTGATTTGTGTTCTATAAAATATCCAGATCAGTTGTTGATAACTTTTACTCATCATTTTTATGTACCTATTTCATATAAAAAGTGGGTTTGGTTGATGAATATAAATGATAAGAAATATAGAGATCCAAAATTAATTTCTAAATATTTACCATTTGTAAAACAAATTTCTCACATTTATCAAAGACCTTCTGGAGAAGTTGTAATTATAGATGAAAATAAATTTTATCTAATAGACTTTCCTAGTTTGATATCAATACGATCTGGTAACATTAATGAATTAGGAGTACCCAGTAATAAGGAAGATTCAAACAATTTTTAATACATATACCAGACGCACTTTTATATTTTACGATAATTATTATTATATCGAATTGGATGAGTGCACTTTCCTGGCGTTCCATCAGATGTAAACGGGGCTTTTAGATACAAAAATGGGATATTATATTTTTATAAAAAGAAAAACAATAAATTTGTTAGTAAAGGCTGGTCCATTTGATTTTAGCATTTTTAATATTCACTGCCCAAACGTAGGTGTATTGGAACAATTTAAAACTTTATTAAATAAATTGGCTTCTTATACTTTTGAAACTGATTGAGAAAAAGATTGTTTAAAACAAATTTTAGATGTGAATAATTCCTTGATAAAAAATATCTACTGTAAATTAAGCTGATAATCAATAAGGTTATTAGAATATACTATCTTAAACGATGGCTTCGTCCCTCAATGATATTTGCTATGAGCAGATCAAAGATAATTTTTGGTATGGTTTATTTGGCGATTTTAAATTGATTATTGATAAAAATACTGGATATTTTAGTGCAACCAAGTTATGTAATGACGGTGGTAAAAGATTTAGAGATTGGTTAAGATTAGAGTCAAATAAACAATTATTACAATATTATAGTGAAAAATACCGAGGCGCAGATCTGCGCGTCGGTAAAATGTATTAAGTTGTCGGTCATAATAGAGATGAAAAAACAAAAGTTATAACTGGAACATATGTTTATAAAAAATTACTAAGTATTAAACATAGCAACTTGGATTTCAAATGATTTTTATGATAAATGTTATGATATAATAGAAGATTATTATACTAATGAATATAAAAATAATATAATCAACTTCATCATCAATAATAATAATAATAATAATAATTTTTATTTCCAAAGACAAAAAAATATTTATACACTATAATACATTATATACAGTGGCTCTACAACCCGGCTTGGGTCTTGGCCTCTTCAAGTAGTTGTTTCCATCTGTCTCTATCTTGAGCTACGGCTTTCCAGTTTCGTATTATTCCCAAGCTCTTCAGGTCCTTTTCCACCACATCCAACCATCTGAGTTCTTCTTCTGAGGTCTTCCAGCAGTTCTGTTACCTTCCGGTTTTGTTAGTAAGATGCGTTTGGTCGGGTTTGCGTCCTCTCTTCTAACAACGTGGCCTGCCCATCTGAGTCTCCCAACTTTGATTATCTTGATTATGTCTACGTCATCATATAGTTCATACAGTTCGTGGTTAAATTTCCTTCGCCATATTTCATTTTCCATCACGGGGCCATATATAGTTCGTAAAACTTGTCTTTCGAATACTCCTAGGAGTGCTTCTTCTGACTTGGTTAGTGTCCACGTTTCTTAGGTGTAGGTTAGTACGGGTCGTATTAGGGTCTTGTATATGATGCTTTTAGATTTTCTTGTAAGACTGTGGCTTTTCAGTTGCTTTTTTAGTCCATAGAAGCACCTGTTCGCGAGCAGAATTCTTCTTTTGACTTCCTCTTCATTTTTTCTTTCATTGTTTATGTGTGACCCTAAGTATATGAAGTCTCTCACTACTTCTATATTGTACTCCCCTATTGTCACATTTTGCCTCATTCTATTTCTTCGTTCTTCCGTGCGAGCTACTACCATGTACTTTGTTTTTTCTTCATTAACCTCTAGCCCCATTTCTTTTGCCGCTCTTTCTAGTTGAACAAAAGCTTCATTATTTGTTCTGGCTGTTCGACTAATAATGTCTATGTCGTCGGCATACGCTAGTACCTGCGTGGATTTCGTGAATATTGATCCTGTCATGTCGATATCTGAGTCTCGTATGGCTTTCTCTAGTTCAATTTTAAACAAGAGACACGCAAGTGGGTCACCTTGCCTCAGTCCTTTGTATGTTTCAATTTGTTGGGATGTCTCATTTTGTATTTTTACTGAGCACAGTACTTGTTTCATAGTGAGTTTTGTTAGTTTTATTAGTTTTTGCGGGATTCCGAGTTCTTCCCTAGCATTGTACAGTACGTCTCTTTTTATACTATCGTAAGCGACTTTAAAATCTATGAATATATGATACGTTTCTATATTGTATTCCGACGTCTTTTCAATGATTTGTTTAAGTGAGAAAATTTGATCATTCGTTGTCTCGCCACTCCGAAATCCACATTGGTAGCTGCCTATTACTTGTTCGGAGTGTTTAAGGATTCTACTGTGTATAATGTTGGACAGAATTTTGTAGGCTGTATTTAGGAGTGTTATAGCTCTATAGTTTGAGCAGTCCAGTTGGTT
The DNA here is from genome assembly GCA_940337035.1 of Agriotes lineatus. Taxonomy (NCBI): domain Eukaryota; kingdom Metazoa; phylum Arthropoda; class Insecta; order Coleoptera; family Elateridae; genus Agriotes; species Agriotes lineatus. Next base: position 147,184 of record CALNHX010002668.1, read on the forward strand.
TCCCTTTTTATGTAGTGGACATATAACACCAATGTTCCATGCCTCTGGCATCCGCTCGCTGTTCCATACTTCGGCTATTAACTTTTGTAGATATATTGTCAGATGTTCTCCGCCGTACTTAATTAGTTCGGATGGTATGTTGTCACATCCGGGGGCTTTGTTATTGTTCAGTTTCTTAATGGCTTTACGGACTTCTGGTAATGTCGGGGGTGGTTGTTCTTCGTCTACAGTGGGTTGGTCTTCTACTTCTTCCGGCTGTTCTTCACTGTTTCCGCTTAAGTGTTCTTTAAAGTATTCTGTCCATCTTTCTAGAACTTTCTCCTTTTCACTAATGATATTGCTTTCTCTATCTTTACACAGTGATAGTCTTGGTTTGAATTCCCGTCTCATCTCGTTAATTTTTTTGTAGAATTTCCTGCTTTCTTTCTGGTTTCTTAGATTTTCTAGTTCTTCAATTTGGTCGTTCTCGTATTTTTTCGTTTTTATTTTATGCACTCTTTTCTCTTCTCTTCTTTTTGCTTTATATTCTTCTATTGATGCCCGTGTTTGGTGCCTTTGTTGCATTTTCGCGTACGCCTTGTTTTTTCGTCTGTTACCTCCGCACACTGGGCGTCAAACCATTTGTTCCTTCGTGGATGTTGCATCTTTCCTAGTGTCTTTTCGGCTGCTGAGTTTATCATGGATTTGCATTGTTCCCATTGTTGGTTTATATTCATAGTATCTATATTAGGTGGGTTTTGTAACAATAGCCTAATATTATTAGCATATTCTTCCGCAACTTCTGCCGATTTCAGTCTGTCCGTATTAAACCTGATTTAGCGGTGAGTTCTTTCTTTTTTGACATTGGATATTCTTGCTCTGATTTTTGCTCCAACAAGGTAGTGGTCGGAGTCGATGTTTGCGCCTCTGTAGGACCTTACATCTAGAAGATTTGAGATGTGGCGCCCGTCAATCAGTAGATGATCTATTTGGTTGGATGTGTTCCCGTCTGGGCTTGTCCATGTTGCCTTATGGATGTTTTTGTGGTCAAATTTGATTCTACCCACAGTCATATTTCTTGATGCAGCGAAGTTTACCATTCTTAACCCATTGTCATTAGTTTCTTCGTGTAGACTATGTTTCTTTGCCGACTTTGGCATTCATGTCGCCTATCACTATTTTTATGTCATTGTTCGGGCATCTATCATACGCGTTTTCTAGTGTGTCGTAAAAACCATCTTTTTCATGTTCTGTCTTATCCTCCGTACGTGCATGTACGATGATGGTACTTATATTGAAAAATTTTGCTTTAATCTGTATGCAGCAGATCCATTCATTAATTGGAGAGAATCCTATTATTCGATGTTTTATCCTTTTACTTACAATAAATCCTGTACCAAATGTGTGTGTGTTCTTATGGCAGCTATAGTATACATCATGGTTTTTTTTTTGGATTATCCCATTCCCTATCCATCGCATTTCCTGGATTGCTGTTATATCTGCTTTGTGGTTATCTAATACGTCGGTTAGCAGTTTTAAGGCCCCTGGTCTATATAGGGTTCGCACATTCCATGTATTTATTCGTAAATCTTTGTCCTTATTTCGATAGCCTGGTCGTCTACTTGGATTCAGTCCGGCTTCATCTACTTGAGTTTTCATAACGATAGGTTTTTTATGAGATAACCAACTTACAAAATAGAATTTCTGAAATTGAGACCGGGATGGTACAGTTACAAAATAGAAATCAACAACTAGAAAGATATTCAGATGACATAACTCCTAAAACTACAAATCTTTCCAAGTTGAGCATATTTGCGATTATAGAAATGAAATGTGAAAAAACAAAATACAAATATTATGTTGCTCGAACTGAGCGAATTAATTACACATCAACACTAAGAAGACTTAGGACAAGATATCCAAATTATGAATTGACAAGCAATCCAGTGAGACAAATGTCTCATTTAAAAAAACAAAAAAGACCGTTTTTCAAATAGAACGCGTACTAAATAAAAACTGTACCCAGACCTGGAAGGTGTCAAAGTGGTTGCCTAACCGATCGACGTTTTAAGGCGCAGAGGGTCGCAGCTCCGTTTGGTTGCTGAAACAGCGTACTAACACTTCAGGTTTTCGAGAAATCACGCGATTTCTCAAAAACCGGAAGTGTCACGTGACTGAAATTCGGTTCCTGACCTGACATGACCCATTCCAAACATATAACTTTCATAACTTTTTTCTCTATCTCTTACGGTTTGGCTGCTGAAACAGCGTCCCGGACGGACGGACAGACAAGTCTACAGCGTCCCGGAGGGACGGACAGACAAGTCTATTAGATAAAGGATATTTGAATTGCATTATAATCCAAATAGCATTAACCTATATAATAGAATGAAGGAATCATTAGAAAGATACTTGGACGTTCATTTGAATTATTTCAACTTAAAAAATAAAACAATGGATGAACTGATTCAAGATATAAATTCGTTAATTGAAGTTTAGAAAAAATCTATTTGAGTCAACAAAAAAAATTATTTGAGTCACTAGAAAATGTATGCAAGCCAAAAAAAATTTATCTGAGTAAAAAAAAATATTGAGTCAACAAAAAAATTCCATTGAAAAATATTTCATTATATTAAATGGATGATCCAGTACTATCACAGTTGAACAAGTCTTATGAATTTAAAAAGTTAAATGATTTAGGAATTGGAATTCCATATCAAGTTAATAGTTTTCAAATTGTAAAAACTAAATATGGAAATAAAACACGTGTTACGTTGGATGACTCAATTATGGTTTTTATTCCAACATATTACTCGCATTTAATTTCTAAATATAAATTGGAAACTCAATATTTTAATAATTATAACTAAAGCTGATATTATATGGCAAATGCATATTTTGTATAATAGATATGCCGGCAAAAGTTTTTGCATATGTATACTAATTATGTGAAAACAAATCGTTTAAGCCAAGTTTCATTGTGCATATTTGGTTATATTTAGCAATTTGTAATGTATGAAGACCGTTTTGAATTGTTTTTTGTAAAATTTACTATTTTATTAAATTTATTAATAAAAATTTTATGTACAACTGAGATATATACTATCACTTTCTGCCGTTGGAGTGCAGTGTGCGTATCGAAATGAGCAGAGGAAAGGGGAAGTCCCTGTTAACATCTTTGACTATATAAACATAGATTGCCAGCAACCCCCATTTTTCCCATAAAAGCAGTGTATAAGGAATCGGCCAACACAAAATCCATTTCAAGAGTGTTGGGTGAATAACAGTCTGGTGGGATTAGAGGAAATCTCATTTTTATATTGCTTACAACATGAAGTTGGTGTTGGCAGTCCATGTTTATATAGTCAAACATTAAAATGAATGACGTCTTTGAATAAAAATTAAAGATATAAATATACTCATACAAAATAATTGAAATTTTTACATTATTTAGAATACTCCTACTTATTTTCAAAAAAATTAGAGCATATTATGTGCATATATTATAACTTTGGGTGCATATACTGAACAAAATGTATGCATATATATGCGCATATTTTCGTACTTTTGAGTGCATACAGGGTGTCCAAAAAATGGCGGATTAACTCTACGGTGCGTTACTGAGGGATGCCTTATGAACCCTGGAAAAATATGAAAAAAAATCCCTGGGCTGTATTTTTCGAAATATTTCGAAATTAATAAAAATAAATCTGGCAACATTGATACTGCAACAATTTCTCAATCAAAAATGTATCCATAGTAAGTTGTTAATATGTTGGTGACACTGTAAGTCTATGTCAAATACGAGTTTAGTAGGTTAGGTTTTGCGTCAGTTTTGACACAAACTGTCGCAAAACCTAACCTGCTAACATCGAATTTGACATGAACTTACAGTGCCACCAACATATTATTCATACAACAAATATTTCAATGCCAAGCTTGACTTCGTATATTATTATTGTACAAAGCCTGTTTGCCATATTTAGTAATTGACAAACTCAACAGGAAATCAGTTTTTTAAAATACTTAAATATTGAAAACAATTTAGTTAAATCCCAAGAATATTACAAAAACAGATATTTTAATAAGTCCCAGATATATTTGACACTATAATTATACACTAGTTATTTAAATAAATGGATTTCATTACCCACCTTTGACCAGAAATATTTCGAAAAATACGGCCCAGGGAATTTTTTTCATATTTTTCCATGGTTCATTAGGCATCCCCAAGTAACGCACTGTAGAGTTAATCCGCCATTTTTTGGACACCCTGTATAGTTATTATCAGCTTTAATTATAACATGATTTATAAAGCAGAAGGCAAAATTGAGTTTACAGAAATTTGAAAAAAAGTTTGTATAGTAAAATTGACTTTCAAATATTGTTTGATACCCCAATTCATTTATATACACTAAGGGGGTTAGATAACTATTATAAATATTTTATCCGCAAATGCCACAAAAGTGACAACTTATTTGTCTTTATTGACAAGGTAAAAGTGTCACTTTATCTGCCTAAGCAGATAAAATAGCGACTTTTGCGTACTTTATCTGCCTAAACACACAAAATCGTTGCTCTCTTTCTTTCTTGCAATGTTTGTTCGCTATCTCCTCCGAAGATAATGGACCGATTAAATTGTATGATGGCTTAAAATTTTGCAAATTTTTAGACTTAGATCGTAGGCCGGATTTTATTTTCAAAAAGAGTACAAAAAAGTTTTAATTTCAATAAACCTGTAAGCAGCGGATCGGAGCATCTGCCGCCATGGGTTATGGTGTGACAGCTGCTGTGGCCGTGTGCTATTAGCTCGGGTGATTCAGTATGTTCATATATCATTACAGTAGCGCGTTGTTTGAACAACAGAGGTTGGCGCAGGGGTACAGTGCTCGCCTGTCACGCGGGTGGCCTGGGTTCGATTCCCGACCGATGCATCCTTTTTTTTTTTAATTTATATTAATGAAATTTACCTGAATACGTTTGCGGATAAAATAGTATATGTTATTCGGAGTAAAAGTGACTTTATGTGGCTTAGCTGAATTATTTGCCTCACTGACGTTCGGCTAAATAAACTTCAGCTTCGCCACATAAAGTATCACTTTTACTCCTAATAACATAATCTACTATTGATAATGTTGTATCATGTAAAACTGAAATTGAAATAAGATTCGATTATCCTATGAAAGACGAAATTAATTTTGTCGATGAATCCCAAATAGAGCGGTATATTGTACTCTGTAGTTTTTTCTATTAGTACACGTATAATTTGTAGGTGATGGCACGTTCCGAAGCCATTTCTGAATCCCGCTTGTTTCCTTGGTTGGTTGTCATCTAATTTTCTACTTATTCTCTTTGTTATAAACTTAGTACGTAGTTTGTAAATCTGGGATTGTAGTGCAATAGGTTTATAATTCTTCAAATGGGTTTTATCCCCATTTTTGTAAATCAATATTGTTAGTGCTTCTGTCCAGTTTAAGGGGATTTCTTTTTTATGTAAACAATTGTTGATCAGGTGGGTTATCTCTTTTATTAGATGTTCTCCTCCGTATTTCATCATTTCTACTAAGATTTGATCTTTTCCTGGAGCTTTGTTTAGTTTCATTTCATTTATAGCTGTTTCTACTTCTTCATCAATGTCTAGCATGGCTTCGGAATTTATGTTCATTATTGTTCTCTTAAGATCTTTTTGTATATTTTCTGGGGGTTCTATGTACTTGTGAGCTGTATAAGTTTTTGTAAAATTATTCTTTTATGGTCAGGCCAGTATTTCATCTCGTTCTTCCTGATTGTTCCGATTTTTAAGCTCTAGTATTTGTGGTGGTCCTGATTTTCTTTTGAGTATCTTCATATTTTGATTATTCCCAATGATTTTTATTATTTGTTCTTTTCGTATTTTGTTTTTGACTTGTTTTTCAGGTTTCCGCTTATTTCTATTAATTTTCTCGTATTTTCGCTTATTATCGTTTTGTTCTTTTTATCCTTCTTTGCTATTTTTCCTGAAGCGTTTTGCGTAATACTTGTTAATTCTTCATTTAGTAGATTAATATTGTTTTTCAACCTCTTCCTGATAATCTGCGTTTTCTTTCGCGCATTGTCGCTCTCACCATTCTGTGATCGCTTCCTACTGTGAGGGTCGCGTAATTACAGACATTTTTATTTTATCTTAGCTATTTTATTTCTAAGGACACATTTTATTTTATTTCTAGGACAATAATAACCCGTATTTTATAGGTGTATTTTATGTAAGATAGAAGTAAAACAATTATATCTCGTAAACGAAAGTTTTCGTTTGTTTTGCCCACGTTGTAATTCGACTCCTTTTGCAGTTGTTGAGGTTGCCGAGGGATAAATACTCGGCGCGAGAGTCAAAAAATTCTATATTAGATTTATGACCAAGGGCTTAGGCGGATTTGAGAAACAAACAGCCCCAAACCGCCGACTAATTTAGTTTGGGGACTTATTAGTTTACGATTTCAGCCAAAGAAACACGTGCAAGTAGTTCGTGGGAAACAGCAATTTAAACTCGTAATGGATTTTGGGAAGGGAAACTACCAATTAACAGCGCGTTGCTATAGCAACGAAATTTAGATTTCGTTGTCATTGGCAGGCCACTCCGCGACCCAGGATGGAGGAGCTTCCGTAAGTTGCATAAAACACTCGGCAGAGGGTAAGAAAAACGAGGTCTGGTGTAGGTAGTAGTTCTACTAGCAATACGGAGAACTGCTACAACAGCTGATAACTTATTTATTTCACTAGGTACAGCGCAACCTGACATTGCGGGAAAAGCCCGTTAGTAAGGGTACGTTGAGTACCAACTCTTTGTCTTTCTTATTTCACTAGGTAGAGCAGGATTGAGATGAGAAAACACCAGTAAGTGACGTCATATGCGCCGACGGCTATCATTAACCTTTGGTCATTGGCAGCGTGTATTTGTTTTTGAAAAGAGGTCACATCGCAATTCAGAAAATTTACAAAAACTACAGAATAAAACACACGTGCCACGCTTAATCGAACAAAGCTTGCAAACAAAACTGAGAAAACAATAAACAGCCCATGTTTGTCCGCGTTTTGAGATCCAGGTAGAAAACTTTATAAATACCGAGAAAATTATTTAGCCGACACTACTGTCAAAGAGAAAGTTACCCCTTTACTTACGTAATGGACCCGTACGACACACAATCAATTTTAGTGCAGCTATGACACTGGTGTCTTTTCATTTCAATCTTGCTCTACAGCGCAACCTGACATTGCGAGGTTTCTTTTTCCTCGTTAGTAGGGAGGCGTGAATACCAATCCTTTGCCTTTCTCTTACTTCACTTAACACCACCAGGCTCCACAGTAACCAGACTCAGGCTGGCCGACAGCCCTTCTTGCCGCTAGGCGAGCTAACGACGAACGTCCGACTTCAGTTTAGGCTGCCATGCAAGGAAAAGCTGTTATGAGTAATAATTATCCAAACTGCGAATATTGAAGCTATTCAATATAATAGTTGACAACTACAAAAAGCAACAATATTTTTGTGCACAACAAAGGAACCAAATTAAAGAAAACAACGAATTTATGCAAGACGCATTTTATATAATAATAAAAGTTTTACACCTCTACAGGATACAAAATTAAGTCACGCCTACTCATTCTAGTTCAGTCTTCAGTCTGTGTAATATTGTCACTTGTCAGCGTATGTAATCTATCATTATACAATCTTTTGGCATAGCTCAATTGCTGGGAAACTGAATGTGCAAGCTCCATTGAGTCGCAACGTATTCTAGGTCTCTTGATAGGATCATTATAAACTAATGCTGCACTAGTTCCTGCTACACGAGTAGTGATCTCAATGTAGTGTCTAATTTCCGAACCTTCAGTCAATGTCACTGGTTGACACTGAAGCACGTCACTAAAAGCAAAACAAAAATTATTTGTGTAAAACTCTTATTTGTCAGTTATAAATACCTTAAGTGCATTTCGATTACTGTAGTTAAAGAGTGACCATTTGTGCCAGTTACTATACGAACATGTTCGCTAGATACAATAATACGCAGGTCTTCTGTACCACTTCGCAATGACTCATATGCAACCAATTGCTCCAAGTAGTTCCTGTTAAGAAATGATTACTCATAATAACTAAGACAATTATTAATGTTTATTAAAGTTTACCTATTATTAACTATGTACAAATACTGTTGTCCTTGGCTTTGTTTGTGACTATATGTAGGTAGAAGTCCGCCAGTTCCTACGACACAGCGCGGCGGTCTCATGCGATCAGGAATCATGCGGTTCGAGCTGAAAATGTACAACATATACGCAACCTTAAACAAAATTCAACATTAATACCTTCTACTAGAATCCCTGACTGCTCTAGCAGTTTCTGAAGCTAAATCTAGCACACCAACAACAGGTTTGGTAACTGCACCTACGATGCCCTTTCCAAAGCCTGAAAATACTCCTTGAATGCCTTCATTGGTGGCACCCTCGTACACTTGTTTAAAAATCCCAGTTGCTCCGCCCAAAATTCCAAAACCGAGACCTTTAAATCCGGCAACGATATGGTCTCCAGTTCTTCCACTCTCAACCTGTCGGATTCTCTGTCGCATTTCTTCATGTTCATCATCCATGGAAACACGTCCCAACCCATCGGAAAGACTTTCTGTCACTTTGGCAGCTGAGTTGGAGATTCCATGAGTAACGTTTTTCACGAGGGCACCCACGGAACCTTCATAGATTAAGCCTGATACCCCCTCGGATACGTCATTTACGAAGCCAATGGGGTTTCCTAGAAAATCTGTGGAGCCCAGAATAATTCCTGCTTGCCATAGTAGTTCCTATAATATTAATGGTAGTATCGTAGTTTTTATAACTGTATTGGGATCTTACGTCTTTAAAGTGCTTTACAACGGAGTGGGATAGAATTTGATTCGTTTCGAATATGTGCTTCCTAATGAACGGTTCCAGCTCCACTGCTGCATCTTCAAATTTGATGAAAGTGAAACCCATTTTTCTTTTTATAATTTGTAGTTGTGGGGGAAGCTTATTGGCTGTCTTCATACTTAGTCTGATTTGATTGGGAACTAATTGGATTCTTCCAAAATAGTACCTGTGTGGACAAACATTACAATCATCCATGGAATAGAAGAATTTGTTTATTAGTCAAATATGTATTGTAATGATGCCCTCTACGAAAGAGGCTTTTTAAATATAGTTATTTACGTTTTAAGGCCGGAAAATGACTTATTAAAATACGAGTTTAGATGTTTACAGATGAGGCGAAGAACGAGTTATTTAATAATATTTTACGGCCGTGTATCGTATAATGCTTTATTTTATACTGTTTTATACATGTTCATTAAAAAGTCCAAAAGGGGCGGCTGTGGAAACTCAAACGTATGAATAATATGTTGGTGGCAGTGTAAAGCGCTAAACAGAATACAACGTTCCCAACCGTTCCTAGGCGCAAAAACCCGCCTACACTTTTCAACAGGAACAGAATGAGCGCTGCTTAGCGTTGTAAACATAACCTTAAAAACACAACATAACCTACAAAAACTAACGTTGCAGTGTTTGTAGTTAGCTTCACGATGGATGATTTTGATGTTTTTATACTATTTTATAATCTGTATTTATTGTATTTCATGACCCTAACGATCAACCTGCAAAATACGGAATATACTAATACAAGAGCTCATGCTCATTTTGGATAATCTGGTATTTTTGGTTATGTTTGGGTAGCGTTGACAGTTCACGGCGTTGACAGCGTCACAAGTAGAAAGTTGATCAACTTCAGCAGTGTAGAGCGCTGACGCGCGTTCGTTCTGTGCAGTGCTACCACTTCACCATATGAGCAAACTCTGGGTTTGATATTTGGAGACAGTCAAGAGCGGTAGAGAGCGTCTATTCTGTTTCACGCTTAAGTCTATTTCAAATTCGAGGTTACCAGGTTAGGTTTTCTGTCAGTTTTGACATAGACCGACGCAAAATCTAACCTACTAACCTTGAATTTAACATAGACTTACAGTGCCACCAACATATTATTCAACAGTTCTCTAGCAACACTCTCCGGCCTTGTGATGTAATGTTCCATTCAAATTACTAACGTAAAGTCGTATTTTCCGGACAGTATGAAATAAAAAATTATAAATAATTAGGGCAAATCACCACAATTTATAAATCCAAAATAGTTTTAATCAAGAATTCTGTTGTCAATCTCAGGGCTTATTAAAATTGATGTTATAATTATTTGCTAAATAAATGGTTTATTGCTCTTATGTATTTTATCTATTTGCGATTACTTAGGGCAAAGCTCCGTTGCAGCATAAGAAAAACTCTAGTCTCAAGGCTAGGTTCAACAAAAAAACTTTGTATTACAAATACTTTGGTGTATGACAAATTAACGAGTGTAGTATGGCAAACGTTCAAATTCGTTCTGATATCTCAAATTAACTGTAAACACAAATGATCTGCAGGTACAAGAAATTAGCGTAATCTGAATTTAAAAACACCAAAAATGGCAAGAATACATCAGATAAATACTGCGAATTATGTGACGTAGCTTCCAGCTAACCTAGTTTCGTTTCAGATGACGTAAACTGACGCTCTGATCTGCTTTTGTTCTATTTCCGACATAAACGGTCAAAATCTTTGTTCCAAATCGCGAAATGGAAAGACGCCACGTCGATTAAAAATCTCTGGAAAGCTTCTGGAAACTGGGGCCTGGTGCTACACCTCGTAGACAGTAATCTTGATGAAACCCTGGCTTTACAGCCCTTCAGCAATAGCTTCCTGTGAACTTTTACTTTTGGAAGTGGTGCTCTGATGCTGGCTCGCACAATCGAAGGAAGCCAGGGCAATTACGGACTTGGTGACGGCTCTCTCCTCCAAATTTCTACACTCAAGCACTCATGAAGGTCTACTCCAAGCGTGGCAGATACAAGTATTGCTAGCCGATACCTCCAAGTAGTCAAAAAGGGGCTCCGAAGTTGATCGCACTTGGGCAAATCCTGCAGCTGGCTATCCCTCTTTACTCGGAACTGTTATCACTATGAAAATTACTCTCAAAGATGCCCTGCACACTGGTGAATATGGAAAACACTTTTTGGCTCATACAAATAACTTTTTTATTAATAACTTTACACCAAAACTGGGAGCACTACTTGCACCCCAACATGGCTTCTCATGCAAATTTGTTTTCGATTTTAAACAATTGACACTCTCGTTACCTAGTGATTGCGATTTATATTTGTTTTTATGAAAATAAGGTTCGATATAAAGCTTTTACATAAGAACTATAGTTTTGATATACTGTCTTTTCTTGGGAATTGTCAATTTAAACTTTGCTCTGCTTTTATTCACTTAAGTTTTAATTGCACTGCTTCACATGAGTTTATTTAGCACTACACTAATTGTCTGTGTCCTTTTGGTAGGTTGCCTTTTTCATTGCTCTTTGCAATAATTGCTTTGCTCGCACTGCTCCTTTACCTATCAGTTACGTTGCCGTTTGTTGGCTTATAAACTTTTAATATTCATAACGCTCATACAATTTCTGTACTTCACAAACCATCTTTGTATTATTTTAAATTCACATTATTTTTTGACGTTACTAAACACAAGTCTGTCAGCTACACAAATTAAGCTGCGTTTGCCATAACTAGCATTAATATTAACTGAAACGCTGAACGTAACCTTTCTAAATCCTGCCTTATCTAATGCTAACCTTTCTCACTCAAATTATAGTTACTGCAGCTCATATCAAGTGCATTTATTAGTGTAAAATTACTGACTGTGTTGCAATAAATATTTAATTCGAAATTATTCCTTTTCGTGTTAATTAGGCAATCAGAATTGCTGTGGGCAGTAAACCATTACAGTATATACGTTAGTTCTTATTTTTGAATAAAAAATTATTGAAGTTTAAAGTGCATAGAATAGTTGTCATTGAGAATAGCATGAAAACTACACTCAAGTTGACTATGATGAACAATAGTAACCTTAAAAGTTGGCCAATTATTGTCAGGATGCTCATATCACGCTTACTGAAAATATGACTAAGCGTTTACCTTTTTGCATGTGCTGCAGACACTTCCATTAAAAGCTTTTGAGCTTCAAAGTCACTTTCATCAACATTATTCCACAGCTCTTCTTCTTTGGAACCTGCTTTAAAGAATGCACACAGCTTCAAAACGAGTTTTTCTTCTAAATTAACCGTCAACTTCTTCAGTTGCACCATTAGGTACTGAAAAGCACAGCCTGTATTAAAAAGCTACTGATTAAAAGCAATTTATTACTCTAAATATCACAGCATTTTCATTTGGTGTCGGTTGTATGTCAGCCGTTAATTCCAAAGCGGGTAGTTTATGTTGAGCCTCATCCACACTTCGGGAACCTGGAGGCGTCACATATAAAACAACTGGAACTGGGGTATCAAACAACTAAAAACCGATACTGGAATAGCAAAGCCCAAAACTGTATCAACTTGCATTACCTGATTATCACATTGTACATCTTTAACGCTAACACAGAACGTCTTAGCTGCCGCTGTCAAAACAACCTCACTTACAATAGTGGTAAACCGTGCAAACAGCAACTCTTCAGAGGGACGACGAGAGATCAAACTGATTCCCAAACCGGCCAACCTCATGGTAAACTGCATTTCCTTGATCTCCTCGATGTTATCCTGCGGAAGACTGTTCAGCAAGTTCGGCCTCTGCTTTAAAGCTATGCTGCTCCAATCCCTTTCATCTGATGTAGCATACAGATGCTGTTCTTTCATGTCCCGTATGATGAGAACACGAGTCGGTCCATCAGTGCGAATTTCTACTGAAAGAAAGCCTGAACCTGGCCTGAGGCGCTGTCTGGAGACTGCTTGTTCTAACGGTAATCCGTTAACGCTTGAAAGTCCCAAAACGGCAGAGTTCCCTGTGGGAGAAATTAAGTAAAATATAATACTTGTTTAAAAGTGTCACGGAAAACAGCTATAGAGAAAATTGTTTAATAAGCGGAAAATTAATATCGCACATAAGCAGTAATTGAGGCATCCCATTTGTAATGATTGGTTGCTCTGCACAACTGATCATTACAAGAAAAACTACATTATACTTTAGAACAATCAATGGGTTGAACTAGACGAGCATTTATTGTTCACAAATGAAAATGTGGGGATGAAATGAATTGAATAGAAATAAGTTTTCAAGAGGGTGATGGCATCTGGGTGACGCCATCCGGCCTTATTGCGTTTTTAATGAGTTCCTGTTCCAGTGAGGCGATTGCATGGCTTACCTGTGAATCCCCTATATCAGCAAAATTATATTTCATCATTTCGGCCCGTGGCAACCCTATGCTATAAGCTGAACAAAGACAAGTCACGTGTGTGTGTCTTTTCATTCGATTTCTGCATCTCAGGCCGAAACGGCATTCAGCGGCGACCCTCGAGATCGTTCAGAAGGGTTATCTTTGTTAACAAATTAACTGTCGAAATTTGTGGAATTACATTGTCGCTGTCGTCGAGCCCAGTCATTTGGTGAACGTTTAGCCGAGTTTTCCGTACTGAGGAGTTAAGCATCTCCTAAAACGCTGTCCCAGCGGATTTTAAGTGAAACTCTACCGTGTGCTAAACCCGCCATTGGAACAAAGTCCCGAATGCCGTACCGTAATTTGCTTTTTTGCCCTGGATACGTTTAAGTTACCCTTGTCTTGGGGATGCAATGCCACCCACCCGCTCGAATATCGTCCCTATGTGGTTTCCAGTCATTCCTGTCGTTCGTTTTGAGGCCATAGCAGAGCGGCGACCTGCAGCTTGGGAGGAACAAAGTAATCAGAACGTCTGAATTCACTCCACTAGGTGTTTGCTAGTTAATAATGTCTGTAACGCATATAAATTTATAGTGAAGTGATTTCAAAGTGTAGTCTTGGCCGCCAGGCCATTGTTTATTTAAATTACAAGATGTTGAACAGTAACTACCGCTTTGTTAACCTTTACCATCATGTTTTAATGTTTATATGTCGTTTTGCGTTGTAAGTTCAAGTAATCATTGTTGTCGTCACTATCTGAGTTATTGTTGTTAATTTTGATCATTTAACGTAGTTCTTTTGTGAAGAATTTAAAGTTATTACTGTTTGGAATGTAGCCATGTCATTTGTCATTTTACCGCTGTGTTTACTTTAAACATTGCATCTTTAACCTGACTAACCTTTTCACATATTTTCAACCATATTAAGTAATTATTGTAACGTTCATTGTCACTCTTACATATTTTCTATTTCAATAGAGTTCATTGTTAATTACTTATGTTTTTCATTGATGTTTGCATGCATATATTTGTGTTTTGTTTCGATGTACAGGAATTCAGACGATTGTAAGATAATGTCACCAAAGGTAAGTTCAATTCAGCAGTTGTAGTCGCCGCTTCAAGCTGTGCCAAGCCAGAAGTATAAAGCTGGGTTCACGTCCTTCCACTTTCAGAGTGGGCCAACTGTGTGGATCTACCCCGATTTGGTTAGAAAGTGGTAGCGCTTTCATATCTAACATCTTGTAGCTCGTTTACCAGAGCGCAGCCCTAATTCAAAGGTCGTCAAGAACCCGCCCTCTTGCTGAGCATTTTAAAGCTGGAGAACCTTTTCTTAGCGTCTATCGTAACGGGGTTGGGGGGCTACGTATCCGGTTAAAGTGCCCGACTGTGTCGTTAAGGTTATTTAAGTGGTAACTAATTGTTGTTTTCTTTCTGTCGTAAAGTCGCTTTGTTAACCAGTTAGTTTCTCCATTTTGTTGAGAGTCTCGCTTGTATAAACCAAAGTTTTAATACAAGCAATTTTCATATTTACAACTACCCCCAGCTGCTTCCCTAAATACCTTTTCTTCTTTCAACAGGGAATTTTAAAAACAACAAGCTCATGCTCTACAACCTTCACGTCTCTTTTACCTACAGGTGTCGTATTTGTACAATGTAGTTTTTCTTAAACCAATTACTCTGACTTTAACATTTCCATACCTAAAGCCGTTATTACTTGAAAAAAAAGAAAAAACAAAGAACAATGCAATTGATAAACTCAAATACATACACTGCTGCCAGCAAGCTACAGAGCTACGGCGTCCTGAAAAATACCCAATCATAAACGCCCAGCACGTCGGTGCATTTTAGAGCCTACCTTGCCTAAGGCCAAAGAACCCATCTTGTGCTTGTACGCACATGTTATAGTGTGCACAGCACAAGCGGCCATCTTCTGTGAAGCGCCAGGTTTGGGTTGAGCTTCTGCGGCGGTCTAGTCGCCTCAGTGTAAGTCTTGTGTAGGAAGTAGGTTGTGGAGCTGGTCCTTCTATATCAAGAACTAAGATGTTTTCAGGCCTGGGATGATGGGGATGAGATGGTGGACTGCTCCCTTCGTGCTGAAGTTGTCCTGTGGTTGTCATGCGCCACAATTGAGATCTTTGACCAGGTTGTTTGCGGGCTAACAGCACTTGGGTGCCATTAACTACGTCTAAGACAAGCTGCTGGCTTTCAACATCTAGCGGATCTAGGGCATCTTCCCCACTAAAATTAATTTAACACAATAATTTTTGTAATAGTCTGAAAATGCTGAGAAATTTCCAATAACGTTCAGCAGGTTATTTTTACCTGACTGGAGTTCATACCAGCAAAATAAGTTATAAGTAATATTTACAAAATAAATGGTTTATTGCTCTTTCTATTTTATTCATTTGCAATCAAATAACATTAAGCTCGGTCTAGCATGAGAAAAAACTCTAGTCAAAGGGGTAGGTTCAACAACTCGTATGACAATTGCTCGAATTCGTATCTGACAGCTATAACCTTCAAATTGACTGTACAACCAGAAAATGGTTCGCTCGTACAAAAAATTAGCATAATTGAATTCAAACACCAAAAAATGGCAAAATTCACATCAGGTAAATACAATGCAAATAATACGACGTAATTTCCGGCTAACTAGGTTTTGTTTCAGTGATGTAGGGACGCCGACTCGGCAATTGTTTAACTTCTTGCAAATCTTCTCCAAATTCTCTGGTCCAAATCGCAAAATCAAAGGATACTACCTCGATTATAAAACCCTGGATTAATCTACGTAGCTGGAATCACGTTCAACCCCTCGTGCAATGTTTATTCTTGATGAAACCACAGCTAGTAGGCCTTTGCAACTGCTTCCCTGTGAAATTTACCTTGCAAGGGCAGCTTCATAGGCTGGATCTCAAACTCAAACAATGCCACGGCAATTATAAACTTGGTGACGGCTTCTTGCTCCAAAACTCTGGACATAGGCACTCAGGAGGATCTGCTCTACACGTTGCATATAAGATTCTAGCTGGCCGATATCTCTAACTATTAGAAAAGGGGCCCCGATGTTGACTGCACTTGGGCGAATCTTGCAGCCTGCTATCCCTCTTCACTGGGATCTGTTACCGCGACGAAATTTACACACAAAGATGCTCTGCAGACTGGTGAATATAAAAAACTACTTTTTGGCTCACAGAAAAATTTTATATTTGAAAATTTACATAAAACTGTGAGCAACTCTTGCACACAGCGCAATTTTAACAAGGCTTGCTTTCAATTAATTATTAACAATTGAATGTCTCGTATCCTAGCAACCAAGATTTACAATTGCTTTATGAAATAAATTTTGATATAATGTTAACTAAACTGTCTTTTCCTTGGAAATTGTTAATAGTAGCACTTTAAACTTTCAATCTCTGCTTTTTCAAAATTAGTTTTAAATGCACTGTTTCACATGTTTATCTTAGCACTGCACCATTGTCTGCGTCCTATAATAGGTTGCCTTATCTTGCTCTCTGCAATATTTGCTTCCTTGCACTGCTTTGCACAATTTCTTTACCCGTCAGCTTTCTTGGCGTTTGCTGGCTTCATAAAATTACTCATAACGCTCATATAATCACTACACAAACCATCTCTGTATTATATTAAATTCACATTATTGTATTGACGTTACCAAATCAAATCTGCCAGCTACATAAATTAAGGTGCACTTGCCATTCCGAACATCAATTACGAATAAAACGTTAAACGTAACCCTTTTGAATCTGCCTTATCTAATGCCAACCTTTCTCAATCAAATTATAGTTACTGCTACTCATGTCGTGCATTTATTAGTATAAATTCTGACTTTAATTTGCAATAAACAAAATATTAATTTTCGTGTTAGTTAGGCAATCAGAAATGCTGGGGGCTTTAAACCATTGCAATATATCAGTTCTAAATAAGTCAGAGTGATTCAGCACAGTTACTTTTGTATTTCTTAGTTAATATTGTATTGAAATGAAAATTTATGGATAAATTATAAAATTTTTGAGAGAATTGTATTGAACCTACTACAAATGAAGTAGCTGTGGAGCTTTGACCTTTAATAATTGCTACTTACTTCTTGAAAGTGCCACTGAAGGCAATATAAATAAAATTTTCATAAGTTAATCCAGTGCCAACTCCTAATTTGTTCATGTCATATGTGTTCGACACGCCTCCTGGAGCAACAATATGAAGACTGGGTGATCCGGTAGGCTGATCCCATGCATAGGGTACACTCGTGTGAGCCCTAGCAATGCTACGAGTCAAATCCTTACAAGTAGACTGTGCGAAAGTGATGCCTACTTCAGAAAAGTTGTCAACACGAATTGGAGGTGGCATAGTGTCTGCATCAGTAAACACAACAAAGAATGTCGCTCCCTGTACTAGTACTTCTAACCGGAGAAAGTACATGCGGTAGTGTATATCCCTATAATATTGTGATTAGAATTGAGCACAAAACAAGATTTCCCAATTGCTACCTCACGTTCAGATGCATTGAATCATTTTTGTCTATCCTGAATCCACCTGACCAACAGCAATCCGGAATATCTCGAATTAGGACACACAAGAGCTGATCCTTATCTAGTCTGCACCAGTGGTATGGGATATAACAATCCGGCACCACTTCCAAGTATGTTGTCTCTGCTAACGGATCAGACTAAACAAAAGTTAACAATTGTTAGAAATGCTGTACTAAGTGTCCTTGGATTATTGCAACCAGAAGACCATGACAGCCATAGTAAAAAAAAACCCGTTTTAGCTTTAAGCAACGTGCTGTGTTGAAACTACAATAAAATATTATTGTAAAAAAGTCTATATAAATAAGACCAGCTGAATTACGATGACTTTGCTGCAAACTTTGAAGAACTTTCCAATTCAGGTACCATTTCTATTGGAAGACTTTATAAAATTTTAATGAGAAAAGTGGTTTAAAATGTCAAAACGTCTTTTTGAAAATTGTCTAAAATAAAGTGTATAATTAATAAAGCACAACTTACCACAGTTGTGGTAAAACAACTCTGAGAAAACAGTAAACGATATGAGCTTTTGTTATGCAACTGAAATCTTGGAGAAATGGTCACTATATTTGTATATCGATATCGCCCACGGCCTGTTCGGACTTCTATTCCAATCAGGTATACCACATCAGGCCTTCCATCTCTTAAGCTCACACGTAATTTTCTCATTTTCACTCCCCTTTGCAGATCAAAATCTTGACACCACTAAAACAAGCTGCTATAATAAAAGATGCATTAAAGCAGTGTTCGTACCTGAGCATTTCCTTGCGGCACTACTGCAGTACCAACACGAGCAACCACACTAGGGCTGGCATCTGGATCGGAAAAACTGAACAAAAGAGGTGCTACCATGCGAGCTATTTCATGCTCTTCAAACTGTCCAGCAGTCTCTGCACTGACACCCTTTTGTCTGAATACCAACGGAAGCCCCGTTTTATTTATGATCCAGTATGGGGCTGATATGGTAATCTATAGTTAAAGTACATAGTAATATTTTTAACGTGATTTCAAGGAAATACTTACTTTGATTCTGGCATCACTGTTAGGCACAACAAAGGCTTGTAAGAATAATTTTCGGCCAGCACTATCTTCGAATCTTATGCGACAGGTAAAGCCGGTGACACATCCTGCAGGAACTATTAGTGGGCTACTAATAGGGAAGTTTTCTAGACATAACTTCACTTCCATAACTCTTTCTGCATCAACCTGTAGGCAGATATAAACAAGAAGATCAAAAATTATTCGCAATCATTTCTGTAAATTATTGCTGTACAGGTTACAGAATCTAGATTGAGACGCGGTGAAAATCGGAACTAATGTTAGAATCTAGTAATTTCCAAGTTTCATATGGTAACATTTTTACATCTATCATATTGACATTAAATTGTTAACCTTATTTAAGCTAAATGACACAATCAATCAGAGGCGTACGCAACATTGCGGTATGATGTATTATCAGTTCTTGAATGTTAAAAGGATTGCGGAAATAATGGTGTTAAGTTGAACAACCAGGCTCTGCTAAACGTTCTATCCCAGCAACAGCAATTTTCACACTTTAAAAAACAAAGAATCTGTCATATGACGTTAGTCACTGCGCTAACGAAATCCCTCTATAAGCCGTTTACGACCTTTTTGGGACAGAGTAAGCTATGATGTTTTCTCTTCATGTTGGACCAACTGTTTCGATGATGTAGCGGATGCAACTTTTTTTTTCTGTTAGTGTCTGTTCGACATTTTCTAGCCACCACATTGCCAGATTTATTATTTTAATATTTGTAAGAAAATAAATGATTTATCAAATGTGTAAAAATAATTTTAATTTCCGTCAAAGGAAAAGTCAAAATGCCCAAAATAATTTTGTTACAACAAAACATTTCCATTAAACGATGCTACTTCCAATGTAAAAAGGACAGACCAAATATAAAAGAACGCGAGTCGATGTGGAAACTAGAGAATATCTGGCAACAATGTACCTATTCAGAAAATATAACCTTAAACTGAAAACAACATAACCTAACACAAAAAGTGTCAATTTCCATGAGGGAGTTTAGTTGCAACAGAGGTACTGCCAACAAAATTACTAGATGGTCATAGCCTCATCTGACCTAAAAAGATCGTGAACGGCTTATACCCACCGTTACTGATTACTTGTCATTTAAAATATAACCAAACTTAGTATGTTTGACAATTTTCTACATATTTCCAATACATCAAATATGATCACAGAGCCTTTCATGACCTACCTTGAGAGTCAATCTAGTTTCTGTGACCTGTAGTAAGTTTTTAATGCCAAAACAAAAACCAACAGATATGATTTTATTTACAAATACATACAGTACAACATCAGTCACCTAGTTATTGGTCATTTGCATCATTGGTTATACCGACTCAAAATTTGTTTGAAAGTGATTTCTCAAAATTATTCTAGTTATGTCAGTATAGTATAACTTATGTTAAATAAAATGTTAATTTGTTGTGTTGAGTAATATGTTTTATTGGGGACAGTGATAAATATAAAAAAATACTATATTTGTTTATAACAGCTGTCTTTTAGGTATATTCAATATAGTTTAGGAAAATTAGTCAGCTAATTATCTTCTTATAATAATATATTTGACGTTTCGTCAGCTCAGCTGACTTCCTCAGAAAATACACAATACGTTGAAATACAATAGACTAGAAGGAAAATGAGATTAAGGTTAGATCACTTAAACAATGTATATTTACTCTTACCTTATGTAATGTCGATTGAAATTTTTAGAATTTGAAGTTGTAAAATGTTCTATGGTTAATAATAATTCTTACAATATAACTTGAAAAGAATATTTAAAACGATTTTGTATATATATAATGTCATATGTCAAAATTTGAAATCTAAAATTTTCTTATTTTAAAGGTATAACTTGATACAAAAATTTTGTATTGTAAAAGATATCTTGATATTAAGTGTAATTTAAATGATGTAGTTTTTTTTCTTTGTTAATTATAGAAAAAACTTTAGAGAAGATTATAGTAAATGGAATGAAGATTTTCTATGTCGGTTTTGTAATTAATAGAATTTATATTTTTGTTTATTTCAATCATTTCATGTATAAGGCGTTTTTGTAAAATATTTTCTTTTTGCAATTATTACAATTAATTGTAATAATTGCAATGCTAAATACATAGGACAAACAAAACAAAATCTAAAAAAAAGATTAACTCAACAAAGATTTTATAAAAACAAAAATTTTAAACCCAAATAGACCAAATACTGCCCTCTCTGATCATGCAGTTAATAATTATCATAATTTTAATTTTAACTCACCTAAAATATTGCAAAAAGAAAATATTTTACAAAAACGCCTTATATATGAAATGATTAAAATAAAAAAAATACAAATTCTATTAATTACAAAACCGACATAGAAAATCTTCATTCCATTTACTATAATCTTCTCTAAATTTTCTTCTATAATTAATAAAAAAAAAACTATATCATTTAAATTACACATAATATCAACATATCTTTTACAATACTAAACTATATTGAATAATTTTTTACTGTTGCCCATATCAGTTCAATATGATCAAGTTCCGGGTGATATGGTGGCAATCTTAATGCCGTATGGCCGTGAGCTTCCAAGATGCTGTCTATTTTATATTGACGATATTGATGCTTAACATTTTTTATTAAATTGTACAATTGTATTTTCGTCATGTTTTCTGAACAAGGTATGCTTTTTCCTATCAACCAGTCGATCATTTTTTGTTTCCTATCATTTTGATGGGGCGCTGGATTTAGCTGGACGTTGTGATATGGAGCATTATCTATGACTAGCACAGATTTTCTGGGTAAATTTGGTATTAACATTTCCGTTAGCCACTTTTCATAATTTACGAAATTCATTTCGTAGTGATAATCTCCGGATTTAGTTCCCGATTAGAATATTAGGAGCGCGTTTGCAATCAAACCGTGGTATTCCCCGCCGGCGTGGAGCATTATTAACCGTTGTCCTTTAAATATTACAAAATAAACCATTTTTGGATTTATTAGACCAAGTGCGATTTTTTGTATGGTTACCATGAATGTAAGTTTCATCCATAATCCATAATTTTTCAAAGTATTTTATCCGGACCACCTGACGTATTTTCTGCATAGATATTGCAGTGGTATTTAGCCTTCTACTCAGCTCTGGTAGCAATGCAAAGAAATTAAAAATGTCACTAAAGCACAGAGTTGAGGTAATGCATACAACTGAGAAATTCCGTATAATTTATCAAATCATAACCACAATGGCGAAACTTGGCCATTAACATTGAAAGTAATTGAATTAATAGAAAAATATTGAAGCTCAATTTTCATGTATTGGAGTCAGTAAAATAATTTTAAAACATAATATAAAAGGTTTGGGCAATGTAGAAACCGAACCTAAATTTGTTAAAACTGGCACAATAGTTCAAAATATGCACAGCTTAAAAGGAAGCGTTAGCAATTAAATTAATAATTACATAAAGACGTGTGTTATGAGTTTTTGTAAATAAGGTAAGAGAAGAGGATAAATGAATGGAACATGGTGCAATAGAGCACAATCCAGAAGAAAATTCTAAAATAGAACATGCAACCAAGATTAATATAAAAGTTGGGGAAAAGGACACATTATTTAATTAATGAGGAAAATCACACATTAACAGGAAATGAACAAAGTTAGTGTAAATAGTTAATCAATAGAGTGACGTGCGCGACAAGACAAATATAATAAAACGAAGTAAGTGGCGCTAAGAGGCGTTTTTAAAGAAGAATTTGAAAAACATTTATTTTAGTTGTAAGAAATTTCACAAAATATATTGTAAAATTTGAATTTATTGTTGGAAGTTGTTAATTTGTACCCAGTTTATATCCTGTCAATTCGAATTTAGATGCTTTATTGTTTATAAAAAGCTTGGTAACAAACAATTGAAATAAAATTATTCTTGACATGCCAGTTTTTGCTCTACTAAGTTATTAAGTTTTCTCGTAGGAAACATAAAAATATTGAGTTTAAAATATCACCAGTGTGTAGAGAAATTTGTGCTGCATCAGTGAGAGTAAAGGTGGCGATTTCTACGATATAAAATTAATTTTCGTCGGCCACCTCCTCCGATTCCAACGGCAGTCGTCCCAGCATCCCAAGCAAGTGTTCTGCGGTTTTCCAGAGGCTGATATAGGGTACCAGCAGGTCCGGCCGAGGTCTACAAGACGCCGCACATCCGTCTCAGCATTCAGGGGGCTCAACAAACAGCGCAGGCACCATAGATGAGGTCTCCGAGGCAGCATCCGAAAGAAAGTAAGGTTAGTGCATTTGCCAATATTAACCAGCGCAAAAAGCAGGGAAAGTGATACCTTACCTAAAACACGAGCTGGGGAACCGAAATCCAGCTGTTGTTCCTGTCCATGAGCAGCTACGTCTTCAGGATTTCCATTTTAAGTCCAAATTTTGAGGTTAAGAATAACAATTGCATGGAAGCGTCCTTTTGGAACAAGTTAATCGCGGTTTTAGCCTGGAAAACAAAAGAGCTTAGTGACGCCGATTGAAGGCGCGAAATTAAAAACTTACCTGATCAAATTGCTCATTAAAACCTTTTAACAATTCATTTCAAAACACAGGCGGACAGCGTAAGTTGAATTATGTGGGTCAGTTTATCTGTCAGTTTATCTGCACCGGCGCAGTACGGTTCGAATTGAATTTCAAATCACTTTTGCAGTGGCGTCCGAGCCAGTTTTTTTAAAATTCGATTGAAATTGGGAACCCAAGACCTGAGATTTTGAGTTTCATGTGTACTTTATCTGAGCTAGCAATTTATTATTAACAGAGGGATGCATTATCAATATAGGGCAAACTACTATAGCAAATATTATAAATCGGCAAACCCAGAAATTAATCAAAGTTAGATTTTTTTCAAAATTAAAAATAATTTGTGTGGTGGACTTTTGATTGAATTTATTTATCAATCATATCACAACAAATTCTCATAATCCATTGCAATATATCCTCTAAATCGGTTACTGGACTTTTTCGCAGGCGTTTCTTTTTGTGGGAACTGAAAACCTTCGGATGGTCTTCATTTTCCTGTGCGTTTTCATCTTCCAATTCCTCCTCGTTTTCTCTTGTATTAGCAGCCCCTTCTTTTAAAATTTTATAAATATACGCAACGGAAGCTCCGGTTGCGGCAGACGCATGTTTTTTAATTTCTGTTTCTGATGAATTGGTAATGTCAATTTCCTTATTAACAATCGCCTTTAGAAACTCGTACACGTCAAATGCCACTTCGCGAGTCTGAGAACGTAGCTCTTTTCCACTACCCAATTTGGACATTGCGATAAAAATATAACACTAAACACTTAAAATAACTTCTGCCGAAATAATGCCTTGTGTAAGTTCAAAACTAAAAGGCAAACTGCTAAACTGAACAACAATTCACTTTGACAGTTGGCAGTTTATAATTAAAATTGTCATTCCTATTACTGCATTACTGCCCTAAAGTACATTTTCTGCCGAATGTAATAGGTAAGCATTAATGAATCATCAATAAACTATTGTGCTTAAGAGAACCAATTTGCTTCAATTTCACTAAACATTAAATGCTTAGATAACATATTTGGTTTTAATTGCAATGAAAAATTCCATTGCAATTTTGTACAACACCTAATTACACACCAGCCATTCTTATTATCGACGGAATTGATTCGCTTTTCTTAAATGTACAACTGGTGTTTTAAAAGAAGGATATAAAAACAGTAGATATATCTTTTCAA